>CAHIKZ030005507.1:507500-775000 GCA_903632075.3 Acanthosepion pharaonis
GGACATTGGGCTGTATAGAGATGACGGGCTCATGGTAGTGAGGAATTCTACTAATTTTAAAATAGAGAAAATTAGAAAGATTATATATAGTGAATTTAGAAATCTAAATTTAAAAATAACAGTCTGTACTAAATTAAAAAGGGTAAACTTCCTCGACGTAATTCTAGATTTAACAGACAACACATACCAACCTTATAGAAAACCTAATACTACCCCTTATATATACTCCCTAAGTCAAACCACTCTCCATCCATAATTAAACATATACCCTCATCAATAGAGAATAGAATCAGCATTAACTCCACTAATAAAGAAATATTCCAACAACACAGTATTTTTATAACACAGCCCTAAAAAATAGTGGATACAAAAATGCTAACATCAATTATAGAAACAATTGTACTAACCAGGCAAAAAAACAAAACAGGAAAAGAAAGATCATTTGGTATATCCCTCCGTTCAACCGATTGGTTAGTATTAAGCTAGGACAGAAATTCCTATCTTTAATTGAAAAACACTTTCCTACGAATAGTAGACTTAGTAAAATATTTAATATAAACACACTAAAATTAAGTTACAGCTGCTCTGAATATCTAGAAAGTATAATAAAAAAAAGACAATAATAAAATCCTGAATAAATCCTCATGCCTGAATAGTATTAATAAAAACCCTACACTTAAATTAGACAAAAATAGTGAAAAATTATGTAATTGTAGAAACCCAGAAGACTGCCCATTGAAAAATAAATGCCTCGTAAAATCTGTTGTATACCAATGTACTATCTCATCCATTGAGAGTCCTAATACTAATACATTGGGTCTACGAAGAATGAATTTAAAAACAGATAGAGGCAGCATAAGTGTTCTTTCAACAATATAAATAAAAGAAATCAGACATCTCTATCTAAATATTTTTGGCATTTGAAGAAAATGAATAAAACACCAAAAAGTAAAATGGAAAATTATAAACAAAACTAGAACCTGTAAAATTTGGGATGACCCATGCCCTTTATGCCTACATGAAAAACTACACATTATTAAGTTTCTAAATAATAAAAATCTATTAAACAATAGACACGAGTTAACGGTTTTTTGCCGACATCATCAAATTTTTTGCATTGAATAATTAGCATAAAAACAAACAATAAAATAATTTTTAAATTCCATAGTCTAAATAAATAGTTTAAATGCCTTACGAAAAAAAAAAAAGAAAAAGATAACCCTTTATGAAGTCGTCAAAAAAACAAATGTTAGCGACTTATGACAGTTTTTTTTTATATACACAAAAACCTTTCAGAAAAAAATAAAAAATAAATAAATCTCCATAGACTAGATGATGTCATCTTCCGCTTTAAATTTAGACACCCCAACCTTACCCTGACTTGACGTCTTTGAATGTAACTGAGACATTGATACCAATTATTAACCCTTACGACCCTTGTCTTTAAACAATTGCTCTAGCCGTTACCATAGTAATTTTAATTTCATAATAGGTGCCAACACACACATATACATCCACAAACATACATTATGTATGAGTTTGTTTGTGTGTATGTGTCAGTATGGAAACTTTGGTATGTCATGACTGTTTTTATATATGTGAGTATGTGTTCATAAAAATGTGTGTATATATGTGTGTATTTATGTTTATATGTATATATGTGTGCATGTGTACTTGTTATCATAGATATGTATATGTGCGTATATGTTTATGTTTATATATTTATTTGTATGTATTTCTGTATGTATATGTATGTATGAGTGTATGTTTATGTGTGTTAATTTGTGTTTTGCTGTCATGTGTATATATATATATATATATGTATCTGTGGGTTTTTTATCCTGTTTTTTCTTTGCCTAATATATAATGAAACTATTATCAACTTATATAATTAATATATATTTTTATTGATATTTATGGTTTTGGAATTTTCGTTTTAATATATTAAATAATATTATTTTTAACCATTTTTATCTTTGTATATTTGCTCCCTTAAGTTATAATTTAATAAGTGGTTAGCATTTATTTAATGATACTTTAAGTCTTAAATATTTATTGGTTGTGGTATCTGATTGTCTATGTCATTGTCTGTGTATGTGTGTACGTGTATCTATCGATGTCTATGTGTATGTAGAGTGTATTCACATTTAACTGTGTGTGTGTATAGGTGTTGGTTTCCACGTTTCCTTTTTTTCATAAAGGGTTGTAGTGATGTTCCTGTCACGTCGCTTTGTGTGTGTGTGTGTATGTGTGTGTGTGTGTGTGTTTGTGTGTGTGTGTGTGTGTGTGTCTATATCTAAATATGTCTGGGTGCTTATGTATTATACTCTGATTGTGTTTTTGTTGTTTTGCGCGTGAGTTTAAGACCACATTCACACACTTTAGAATAAAAAAAAATATATACATGTATTGTCAAATGACCGGATATATTGTAGCGTCTTGTCGAACGTAATTTCAATGAAGAAATGAATTGAATAAACATATATATTTTTTCTTTTATCAATAATTTTGTAGTTTTTAAACTTAATAGTGATTAAATTTGGATTTTAAATTGCCAGTTTTTAATTTTTAATATTAAATTTTATCATATAATTTTATAATTATTGGTTAGTATGAATTATTTTTAATATTACACGTATTTTAAATATATGTATAGCTATTATAACATGATTTCGTTGTCAAGCTTTTGAATCTTTTCTATACTTGGTTTTGATTGGTTATTCTAGCTTTTGTAACAATGTTTCCCCTAGTGTAGAATCGTTAATTAATCTGAAACTTTTAAAACCATTTATTTTATCTTCAACATCATCACTTGATAAGACACAGAGTGTGTTGTACATTATTTAATTTAAACAAAATGCTGACCCTTTTATGCCTTAACCGGATGGATGTCAGTATTGAACACAATCTTTGGGTCCATGAACCTTATGGTAGACAAGGTGCCAATTGGGTATGTTATAAATTATAAACCTAATGTCTTCAGCAACCATTTTTACCAGTTCATATGAATCATTCCATGTTTTTTACATTCATAACTTATTACTGCATACTGGCGTATCGAATGTAAACAAATGACGTCATATGTTAAGAAATGACAAGTCCGATATATATATATTTACAAATATAAAGATATATATTTTTATATATATGTTTAACGTTGTTATTTTTTATAGATACATATATATATATACAAATATATACTATTTAATATGCATATATAAACATTTATATATTAAATTTATTAAAACATTTTTATTTATTTAACGTTGTTATTTTATAGATACAAGTATTTAAGCAAATGCTCTGTTTAAGATGAATGTCCGAGAAATTTTCATAGAAAATATTCGTTCATAGACAGGCATCCTATACGGAACTGTCATATTCGAACCTGCATCCTTATGGTAGACAATACGGAACTGGCATAAACAAATATGTTAAGAAATGGACAAGTCCGATAATTTATTTATTAAAGACATTTTTATTTATGTTTAACGTTGTTATTTTATAGCCAAATGCTCTGTTTAAGATAAACAGTATTAAATCGGCCGGCCTGAATGTCCGAGAAATTTTCATAGAAAATATTCGTTCATAGACAGGATTCGAACCTGCATTATACGGAACTGTCATATACGCTGACATGCCTTAACCACTCGGCCACCATGAACCTTATGGTAGACAAGGTCGAATTTATCAGGCCGGTACAATCTTCCATGAATCTCACATTCATAACTGCTCTTCAGGCCGGTAATAGAGTCCATTATATATATATATATATATATATATATATTTATATATATATATATATATATACACACACACACACAAAGCTAAATCGAAATTTATCCGCTCTTTCGACATTACATATTTGTAGGTTTGTCATGCTGCCTTCTGCTCGTGCGTGCTTATAGTTGGTACTATTCTGCTCACATGATCGAAGTTTTTGCTTGATCGCACTAGTTTTCTTGCTGGTGTGAATATAGCTGCTTCACTATCAGTGCGCACAAAGGAGGAACAAAAACAGTGATCCGATTTCCCTTTTAGGATGGTGTGTCAGTAACTGAAATTAATCGGAGGCATAGGGCGACAGTGCATTATCGCGTAGAATTGTGTTTAAGCGGATTTAAGTGGCCGCACAGAGGGACACACGAACAAGGAGCAGTGTGCTCATCGAGTAGTTTGAGAGATAAGAAGTAGCATTTTCCTTGCAGATTCGAATCACTGCTCTTTGTTCCTCCTTGGTGCACACTGCTAGCAGAGCGGCTATGTTAACACTGTAACAGCAGCAAGAAAACTGGCGCGATCAAGCTCAAACTACGATCACGTGACCATGATATAACCAACTATAAGCATGCATGAGTAGAAGACAGAGTGAGAAATCTAAAGATATGTTATGGCGAAAATGTAATTAGAATTAATGTAATTATTAATGCGTAAATGTATTAGAATTACAGTAAGTAAAATTATTTTTACATATCAAGTATAAGTATTACGATTGTTACAATTTTTATATTTAAATATTATTTAAGTAAAATTTATGACAATTACGGTAAAAATAGCTAATTCATTTCTCCGATTTAGTAAACTGTATTTTTTTATGCTTAGTAATATATAGTTTCACATGTCTGTACAAAGGACATGGGACATTCAGTATTCTACATCTTATAGCTTTGCATCATAATTTAATTTTTCTGTAGGTGTTTTATTCGATTCCTTTAAGTGCCGGTAGTACTTTGAGAGAGGTGTTT
The DNA here is from genome assembly GCA_903632075.3 of Acanthosepion pharaonis. Taxonomy (NCBI): domain Eukaryota; kingdom Metazoa; phylum Mollusca; class Cephalopoda; order Sepiida; family Sepiidae; genus Acanthosepion; species Acanthosepion pharaonis. The sequence continues at coordinate 512,246 of CAHIKZ030005507.1, forward strand.
TGGTTAGAATTCGTTTTATTTAACTACAATTTTAAAAGATGTTTAGGTTAGAATTCGTTTTAACTAAAATTTTAAATACAACTTTAACTTACTGTAATTCTAATACATTTACTTCTTTTAAAAAAGAAATATAGTCTATTAAAACTAACAGTGAAAATATTTTAAAGTTGTATTTAAAATTGTAGTTAAATAAAAAGAAATTCTAACTTAAACATCTTTTAAAATTGTAATTAAATAAAACGTATTCTAACCTAAAGACCTCCATCTTAGTACTACAAGCACTTAAAAGAATCCAATAAAACAGCTACAGTAAAATGAAATTAATATGAAATGCTAGAAGATGTAAGCTTTTGAATGACCCATGTCCTTTGTACTTATATGAGAAACTATATATTACTAGGTTTATATAAAAAATAAAAGTTTACTAAATCAGTGAAATCAATTAGCTATTTTTGTCGTCATTGTCATAAAGTTTACTTAAATAATATTTAAATATAAAAAAAAAATGTTACCTAATAATATGCATACTTATAGTTGATGTGAAAATAATTCTACATACTGTAAGGGATTCTAATACATTTACTTGTTCTTAAAAGAAATATAGTATATTAAAGATTAAAAGTGAAAATATTTTTAAAATTGTAGTTAAATAAAATGTATGCTAACATAACCCCCCCTAAAAATCTTTAAATATAAAATAGAAAAAAATTTGGGTCAAGAAAATTTTTAGAATAACGCATATTTAGCATAGATTCGAAGGATTCTGGGCTTAATTATATATTTTCAACCACATTTTATTGAATTTGTTCGACAGTAACTGTTTATTCGATTATTTTATTACATTTCTTTCCAGTTTGCTTAAGAGTTTTAAAAAAAAAATCGGTTTCACCCCAAACAAGGCAGTACAGCCACTAAAACGCAAGTGGCTACAAGGTGTAGAGGAATTAGAAAGAGCAACATTAATAAAGAGAAGAAAAACAAAAGTGTAATCAGGAGAACAGTAGATAGCGATTGATATTACAGTTAAATTTTTGTAAAGTAAAGCTGGTTGGAAAGCATGTAACCGGAAGGGAGCTCCGCAATCGAGGAGTGTGAGAAAAGAAACTGTTAGCATAGAATTTACATCTGGCTAGCTCAACTGTAAATTGATGAGATCTCACCGCCAGTCTAATACTGCGCTTAAAATCATACAGTCTATACCATAGCGAAGAACTCATCCGAACAATTACCATGAAAGTTACATTATTTACATTATTACAATGGAAATTGTTTTGTCTTAAGTAGCAAAAGGAAGAATAACATCTGTAGACATTGGAAGAACAACCAATGTATATACCGGGTGATTCCCAATTTTTGAAACCAAATGATCGGGCACAAATCAAAGACTACAAATGATAGAGTAATAGAAATAACATTTATTAAAAGCTAAAAGGATAACATTTTAGGATCTTCAACCATTTAGTCTCAAACGGGAATCGAAGATGTCAAGAGGAGCCCGGGAGTACATGTTCCAGATGTCCGCCATCCAGTTGAAGGCCCTGTTGAATGCAACGTTGTTGATTACGCGTGCACATTCCTCCTGGGTGACTGCTTGAATTTTCACAGTGATGGCTGCCTCCAATGCACCAATGGTGCAAGGGTTGTCTTGATAGATGTTGTCCGCAAGAAACGTCCGAAGAAAGAAATCTTTTTAGTTCAGGCGTGTGAAGTCCCAATTCCACTTCAGCTTTGCAGCTGATGAGACGCTCCGCAATCTTTCACGAAGCTATGCCATGCTTTGAAGAGCTTGAAAGTTCCACAGCACTTTGGTGAGTAAGCAAAGGACAGAGAGGTTTGGAAAGGACTGGTAAGAAGTATTTACAAAATTGCCGAAGATGAGAAAACACAATGATTTGCAGATTGCTTTCAAATCGAAATAGCTTTTATAGAATTATATCAAATACAGGTGGTGTCATCTATAAAACATTTAGTAACTTTATATAAAGGATATACATTTTAAAAAAATATTCTTTTTAAGCGTTTCACCCCAAGCAAGGCGGGAAGCTACTAGCACGCAAGGTGTTACAGAGAGTTGGAGCGAGAGCAAAGAGGAGTGATAGAAGAAAGGATGAAGAGAAGGATAGGGGATAGATAAAGGCATCTGGAGACGTTTACATTTGAAAAGTTGGAGATTATAGCTATCAGGGAAACAAGAAAAGAGGAGGGAGTTCCACAGGCGAGAAGTGCGAGACATGAAGCTATTGGAGTAGAAGAGACGGCTACATTTAACAGTTTCGACAGTGAAAAGGTGAGAGCGAGATGCCAGCCTATTTGAACGCTTAAATTCATGGAGTTTGGGAACCAGCGAAAGCAGCTCATCTGAGCAGTTACCGTGAAAGTATTTGTAAAAACGGTAATCAACCTGCGGAGGGTCGTTTAGGGACCTTGTGGCACGTAGCGCATCAGATCTTTGTATTCGGCCCTTCAAAAAGTGTGGTTGGTTCTGCACAAAGACTTCACCGTTATAATCAAAATCATATGTGCTGGTGTCTGGCTATTGGTTCATAGGAACTGAGCTACATGACCCCCATATGTCGAATACGACGGGTGAGTCCGCCATATATATATATATATATATATATATATATATATATATATATATATAAACAAGCATAAATAGATTCAATTTTTTTAAATACACCACTTTGTCTAATGGTCTCAAAAGCGTGAAACCCACGGTCACAAACTCAAATCCATACAAATGAATATATATATATATATATATATATATATATATATATATATATATATATATATATATATATATGTGTGTGTGTGTGTGTCTTTCATTAAAGACGACTGACAAGGTACTGCGATTTAGCTTTATATTTAATTTGTTTTTTATAATAGCCTCATCTACATGTGAAAAAAGACTAAAAATAATGGAAGCATTAATCAAAAAGAAAAAGCCAACACAATAACATCAACTATGAACACGGCCACAATGTGTTGACCGTGTTTGGAAACTAATAAAACGTTCCCATCACAATAGAAACATAAAATGCTCAATATCAGTGATAGAGGTAAAACATATTCAATTGTATGGATATGAATTTGTGACCCTTGGTTTCACGCTTTTGCGATCATCAGACAAATTGATTTATTTTTTAAAAATTGAATCTATTTATGTTAGTTTGTGTTTGACTATGTTTGGTGGTTGGAAATTCTCCTCTGTGTCCGTTTTGGGATGACACTCGTACGCACGCAGACATACATTCAGCATTATAGTTAACACAAGCACACACATATATAAACAATGCGAGATTAGGCGCAGATATATATCCATGTGTTCGAGCATGCATACATACGCAATTGTAATCCTATTTCGGTGTTGAGGTTATATATGGTAAAGTTCTTCCAACAAGGGGCAGGTTGGGGTGTTCTTGGCTCTTTTCAGTTAGGCCGCCTGTTTTGTCCAACGGAATAACCCTTCTTCACACACACATACACACCACATGTATAGATGCACATATATTTCTATTTGTCTAGGCCTTACATCACTACATTTCTTCCTCACTACATTCCCCCCTATATATATATATATATATATATATATATATATATATATATAGTTTTAAAAACAAGGAATGCATTGATTTTAATTTTAAAAGTCTCTAGGGCCCTTTTCAGCCAACATCTCATCAGGAGACAATTGTTGATTAGCGAAAAGAATATAAACGATATTGAAGAGCAAAAAAGAGGGGGAAACACACTAAAATAACAAACAAGTATATATACTTGTAACGAGGGGAAGGGAAAAGAATCGTGTGAATAAATTAGCGAGGGACAGTTAAAATAAAATATCCCCCAACAGATTCAGAGACTTTATAAATTCTTTCTGCCGGCAGAGAGAAGGTTTTCTTAATCCTATACAGACCGATTCCAAAATCTTCAAATGATTATTGGAATCGGCTGTATGAATAATTTTAAACCAGATTTTTCCCCCTAGTGCCCCAAATATACGATTTTAAGCCTGCTACTAGATTGGCATCTATGTCCCACCCCTTTACTGCTGAAATAGTTAAATGTAACCGCCACTTCTACCTCAACAGTTTATTTTCTAGCACTTCCCGCCTGTGAAAATTCATTCCGATTTCTTGCTTTCTTGATAATTACAAGCTTCAAAAATTTAAATGTAACATCAATCGCAAAGTTTTGTCTCATCTTCATCTTTTGTTTTTTCCTCAATCCCCCCTATTCTCAATCTTCTCTTTTACTTTCATTCCCTGTAACCTCCTGCGTATTAGTGGTAATCCCGTCTTGCTTAAGGTGAAATAATTAAAAATAAATAAATAAAAATATAATATCACACCAATTTATGTTTTCAAATTGGTTTACCAAACTGGAAAATCAGTATTTGAAAAAGATAGCGGTTATCAGAAAATGAGAAATCAGTGTAAACTCCCAAATTCGGAAGCCGCACACAGAAGTCCTTTGTGTCTGGTGGAATATGACAAGTTTCGTCTATTACGATCTTCTGGAATATGGAAGGACCTTAGACGTTTTATTGCCAGCAACTCGGTAGTTTAAACAAAGCATTACGGCGGCAGTATTCTTCTCCAGTAAGCACAAAAAATGCTATTCTCCAGCATAATAATGCAATGTTGCAGGTGTGAGGTTACGTACTACTGCATACGGTGACCGGAGGATCAACTAGATCAACCGTGCACCTGGCTTCCTTTGATAATCTGGTTTGAAAACCATGTTTAATATGTATTCAGGCATAATGCCACACCATCGTTCGTTCTCGAGTTGGTTTACCTACCTCGTAAACCAGTATTCGAAATCTTACCTTTTATTATTTATAGCAGTGAGAAATATGAAACTATATCAGTCACAAAGCAAGGCTCCCTCATGCGTGATTTTTAACACGTTACTTTCCAAACGTCTTTCAATACTTCGATATTTTTTGTAAGCATTTTTTCACTCGTTAAGCAGATTTATTTTTTTTGTTATCTCCAAACCTGTTTCTAAAAATAGAGAATGCATTGTGTGGATGTGATTGTTGAGCGTAAGGACATAACATCATATCAGAGGTCATTTAATGCCAAAATTTAATTGTTTTTTTAGCTGAATTACTGAAGGATGTTTATTGAGACCACTATGATTATTAATCTTGCACCTTTTGACCAATGGCCGTTAACCAAGAGTTGGCATTTGAGTGATTATATTTATCAGCGGCCACCAACGACCAGTTTATTCGCAGTGATACTTTTAGTGTGAAAACAATATTAAGTCTTTAGTTGAAGCTATAAATCGACATTTTTTTAATTCACCTCAAGCAACAACTTCCTATCCATTGTAGCTCTAAGCAATACTTGTCTCTTTACTATCTATCGCAGTCTCTCTTCTATTATCCATTTACATAATTTCTTTTGGTAGGTTAAGCGTTTTTTCTTTCTCCTCATCTTGCCTTGAATATGTCCTGTCAGTGTCAAGCTCACCAAACCGTATATCCTCATTATGCATCCAAGAAACTTCAACTCTTTCTTATTCTAAGTTTTTGTTCTATTTTCCTTTAAACTTCCTCTTTGTTCACATGTTCCGTCTATAGTATTTTTCTGTAGAAGCACTTCTCGACTACCTCAAGTCTTCTCTTCATCTGCGAGGAAATTGTTCAGCATTCACTGCTACTTAGGAGCTCCTGGACGCTAACCGCTTTTGCATATATTTTTTTATATTTTGAATTTTTATTTGTTCATAAAGTAATGTCGAATTTTTGGAAAGAGGATGAAAATATAGTTCAAACGTAATAAAAGTTCAATTTATTTTTCAAGAAATTAAGCACCGTTGAGGAAAATATTTTTTCAAAAATGTGTTGTTGGTATTAAAACCTATTTTTATATTTTCATAGTGTTTTGACCCCATTTGGCGGGGGGGGGGTAACTATTTGCCCATAGCTGGGAGCCTGACAGGTGCTACCACCCCGGGTCAGGGTGGACCTGGGAACACCAGCAATTAAGAGGTGGTTCCACGCTCCTCAAAACCTCCTGATCCAAGTCCTTGCTGTCGGATGTAGTTTATCGTCTTACTCAGGACGCAGATATAGTTTATCGTCATACCAACGGCGTTTTTTCAAAGTGTATTATGCTGTTAAAAATATTAGGTTTTTTTTTTTTTTTAATCGAATTCAGCCCAAGCAAGACAGAAAGCCACTAAGAGACAAGTGGGTACTGGATGTGGAAGAATTAGAAAACAGAACCATCATTAAGAAGCGAGAACGCCAGAAGAGTAATCAAGGAGACAATATATAACGATTGACATTGTATTTAAAGTTTTGAAGGTCAAAACTGACTGGAAAGCATGGAGCCGGAAGACAGTTCCACAAGCGGGAAGTGTGAAAAAAGAAACTATTGGTATAGAACTTACGGTTATAGTTACCCAATACACCGATAAATTGAGGAGACAATGTTGCCAGTCTAGTATTGCGCTTAAATTCATAAAGTCTTGGTACCATAGCGAAGAGCTCATCCGTTTAGGAACCTAATATTTGTTTTTTTTTTTTAATCATATTCACCCCAAGCAATGCAGTAAAGCCACTAAGACACGAGAGGTTATTCGGTGTGAAATAATTAGAAAACAGAAAAATTATGAAGTAGCAAGACGATAACAGAGTAATCAAAAGGACAGTAGATAACGATTAATATTGCATTTAAATTTTTGAAGATGGCTGGAAAGCATGGAGCCAGAAGAGAGTTCCACAAGCGAGTAGTTCGAAGAAAGAAACTGTTAGCATAGAACGTGTGGTTACATCTAGCCAATTCAGCTCTAAATGGATGAGGCACTGTTGCCAATCTAGTACTGCGTTTAAATTCATAAAGTCTAGGTGCCATACCAAAGAGCTCATCCAAAGGATTATCATGAAATTATTTATAGAAAAGGCACAGAGAAGCAACTTTACGGCGGTGGGAAAGTGACTGAAGCTGAGACGCCAAGTCAGGACCAATAATATTGCTGATTCTCTTTTGGATTTTATCAAGAATCTCTAAATAAATAACAGAAGCACCGGGCTAAATGTGGCAGCAATATTTTAAGTATAATCGAATGGTAGACTCATAGATATGTAACAGATTTTGGAGAGAAAAATCGTCTCGCACGACAAAGTGAACCAACTTTCTTAGCAGCTGACCTAGCAATGGATTCAATGTAGTCTTTCTGCTTCATGTCAGCCGGGAATGTTAAACTAAGACTAAGGGTAGAGCCCCGTCTTATTTTCTTTTTTTTAATATAGAACAAGATTTTTCGACAAAGACTAAAACAAGTAGCTTGCTATAGGCTTTTGTCATTACAAATAATGCTCTTGAAAATCAGTTCAATTTTGAATGCATTTCAAGTGATTCTGTTATTCCTGTCAAAACGGGAAATGAAGGTCGTCCTAAACGGGTTCTCCTCCAGTTCCTTTCACACGAACGCTGCTGTTCCCCCAAGGCTCTATCCTGGGTCCTACACTGTTTCTGATCTTCATTAACGATCATTCTGGTGCTACAGGAATAACACTTTTCTTCGTTCTCTCGCCATCGTGCTGGGATTAAAGTGTAGTATCTGTTCTCCTCTCTAATAGTAATATCAATATAAGCGGTTAAGAAATAAAAAAAAAATCATTTCGGCATTCATGCATTGAGTAGCTGGTACGAGTTATGGTCGACATTTATAAAATCTTTTCATTTTTTCATGAAAATAGGTTTTTCAAGTCCAGTTAGTGTTATCGGTCTTTCCAGTACTGAATGATCGATTCGTTTTTTTACGATTTATTAACCCTTTGCAGGTTATTTAAAGTATTTCCAATACTGATAGGGGATTCCTTACAAAACTGTTGATTGAAGTTGTGTTGAATATCAACATCCTTATTATGTCATTATTTTCTCTTCAAATTACATGTGCTATCCATTTTAGTGCTCTTGAAAGTCCTCAAGTGATGTGGTTTATGTTATTTGGTACAGTCCTTTGTGATTCTGCACCACCAGTCCACATTTTAAACCGTTGATCTGATAAAGCGTTTGAATACAGCTGACAGTTTAGAGATTTCTGAACTATGTTTGGCGCTATATATGACATCCATATAAAAGTCTCGATAAGATTATTATATGAAAAATGTAAACGTATTGTTAACGATTTTTTAATAAAAATATATTGATAGCAAATAATTTTGCTATAGAAATGCATTTAGCAGGGTTAATTGGCTTTGCCCGAGCAAAGTAAAATTCTAGTTTGGAGAAAAACAGAGAAATCAAATTGAAGACCGGAGACCTTAAGAGATTGTTCTGGTGCCATGTTGATCATTATGCCGAAGCTGAATGTCACTTATCTTTCTTTTTAATGATTTCACCCCAAGGAAAGCAATAAAGTCACTAAGACAGAAGGAGTTAATGAGAATATGAGAAAAAATATTATTAAGAAGAGAGAACATTAAACGAACAGGAATTGAGAAGACAGATTATAATGATTGACATTGCATTTAAAGTTTTGAAGATCTGAGTTGACTGGAAATCAAGAAACCGGAAGACTGTTCCACAAACAAGAAGTGCAATAGAAGAATCTCTTATCATAGAACTTTGGGTAAGCTGCAAAATGCTGAGATCTTACCGACAATCTAGTACTGCACTCAAATTCAATCTAGTACTGCACTCAAATTCAATCTAGTACTGCACTCAAATTCAATCTAGTACTGCACTCAAATTCAATCTAGTACTGCACTCAAATTCAATCTAGGCACCATGGAGAACAATTACTATGAAAGAATTTATAGAAAAGCCACATCTGATAAAGAAAGAGTGATATCGAACTTGGAGTTTTAGCTGTAAATGCTGTTCTCTCTGTAGTGGAGATACAAAAATCTTCTCTAGTTTTTTTTAAAATTCAATAACGAATTTAATTCACTACTAATGGTTTGCAAACTAAGCTTCCTAAATGTTACACAATGAAAATTTGCTCCACTAAGATTATTATATATTAATCATTTCATCCCCAAGCAAGGTAATACAGCCGCTAAGACATAAGGGTTTACTGACTGAGTGTGAGAGAATATGAGAAAAAAAACAACAACACACTATTAATGAGAGAAAACAATAAATGAAGATGAACTAAGAAGACAGAAGATAACGATTGACATTGAATTTAATGTTTTGAAGATCAACTAGGAAGCAAGAAGCCGGAAGAGAGTTCCACAAATAAGAAGTGGGAGAGAAGAAACTGTAAGCATAAAACTTACGGTTACATGTAGCCGCTTCAACTGTTAAATGATCACACCACCAGTCCAATCTAGAAATACGCTTAAATTTTTGAAGCAGCGGTACCAATGAGGAAAGCTCATTAGAACAATTACCATGAACATATTTAAAGAAAAGGCGGAGAGAAGCTAGATCATGGTAGTGGGAAAGTGTTGCCGGGGTATGCTGGTCGAGTGTTTATGTGGGAAGACACCCGCCACGATAAGTATGTACTAACAAAACAAGGGTATACATAGACAATAGAAACAATGAACATGAATGAAGAAAACATTTAAATTAGTGAGTTGTTTGAATGTGTGAAGTTTGGTGTAGGAGAAAGTCCGAGAGAAAATGAAGTGAAAGGTGCGTACGTGTGTGTGTGCGTTCCCCAGTGAGAATGCGTTTTCCTCGTTTGACCTACATCTTCCAGTCCCTGAGTGAAAAAGGGAAAAGAGGATGACAGAGAATGTCACTATTTATAGGCTCAGGTAGCGTCCTCTAGCGACGGTTTTTTAAGGAAAGTAAGTGGTGTAACCCCACAAAAGTGACTGAAACTGAGTTGCCAGGTCAGGTCCTTTCGATTTTATTACAGATTCTACCTTGGATTTTATCAAGAATCTCTAAATACATACCAGAAGACGAATGGTAGACTGATAAATGTGTAAGATACATTCTGTCGAGAAAAAGATGTCTAATACGACACAGAATTGATGATGCTTAGGTCCAAATAGCATTTCTGTTGGGAGGATGGGGATCCCGAGGATGAACAGGTCTTCTTTTTTTGCCAACTTCTGGTAGGATTGTTGCCTCAATGACACATGGGAGAAGCTGCTCGCCAGTGAGTCGAGTTTCATTGAGATTTCCGAGAAACATGACTTGCGTCCCAAATTTTAATTGAAGACTACTGGGAGAAACGTTAGACAGCTGAGGAGAGTTGAGGAACTCAACGGAGTTCGGAACAGCCTCCGAAGTGACCCCGAAATGAATTAACTGACATGTAGGATTAAATCTTCTCGGGAAGATGTTGCAAAAATTTTGAGTTTAGAATTGTCGACAAAAAATAATAAATAAAGACCACTTCAAAAAAAAAAAAAAAAAAGAAAAAGTTTAATCTTAGAAATTATAAAAGGAAGTTGTGGACAGCCATAATCGTCCACGTCCTAAAGGAACTTAACACATAGTTCAAGGCTCATCTCTTCTCTTATTCTAACAGAAATGTGGTTCTACAGAAGGAGGCTGAACATGTGAACAACGATGAAGTTTGATGAAAAATGGAAGCAAAAAGAAGGAAAATAAAATTGTGTTTACTTAAAGGGCCGCTTTGTAATTGAGAAAATTAGTATCGACTACAGGTTAGAAATCAAATATAAATATATGAAGATGAATATAACGATTGTCTAATTTTATTTTCCTTCGTCCCATCTCTCTCCCCCACCTCTTCTCTTCTTTTTTTTTTCCCCTCCTATCCTAATTGTCTATGGTGTGTATATGTCACCACGAAATGTATCTTTATGCATTAGACATCCGTCGACTTTCTTTCTCTCCTCTTTTTAAATTACCCCCCCACACCCACATCTCCTAAAATTCTCTCTGTTAAGGTTTCATGTCCCTCCTCCTCATACTGACACTTTCTCTAAATTCTGTTTTGATTTCCGGAGTTGTTTTTTTCTGTTTTCTTTTTTAATTTGTAGGTCTGATGATTTGGATCGTATTTACGATTCCAATGGAATAAATTATGACCATGGAATATTAGTGTTTAAGCTTTTTTTATATATATATATATATATATATATATATATATATATATATATATATATATATATGTGTGTGTGTGTGTGTGTGTGTGTATGTTTGTTACAGGTAATAGATCTGTTGGTATATAATCCAGCTGGATCCTAGTAATATTAGATATCAGAAATGATCCACAGAGAGAGAGCTCAATGTATTTATTATAACAGAGCATATATTTTATACAGCTAAATGTCCAAAATTACCTCATGTGGTTATAGTCTATTTCAAATCCCTCTTATTAAATTTTTACTTTAATATCTTCCTCTTAAAGAATTTCGGGTAAAGTTCGGTATTCCTAATAATATAACCAGACCTTAATGGTATAGATGGATGGTATATATACATGTATATGTGTATACATATGTGTGTATGTATGTGTGTATGGGTAAATATACGTAAGCGTATGTAGGTATATGTGTAAGTGGGTATGTACAGGGGGCCGACACTATTTTTCAGGCACTTTATTTTTTCAAGTTTCAAAGCAGTCTGTACTGTTTTAGTGTAATGGCAATAACATTTAAAAACTGTTTCAATACTACAAATGGAAAAGCAAAATTCAAATTAGAAGTATTTTTATTTTTTTATAAATTTTCACATTACACAGGCGACAGTATTTTTCGGACATTGCAGAAACAATGCTAATAGTTTATGGCAGCACCCTTTTTTTCAATGACTTCTATCAGTCTATCTTCATATTGTTCGTACATATTGATAATAACGTCTCTTCGTGTTTCTAGCAGTCTATTTACTTCTGGCCCGTCGTAAACAAGCTCTGCAAGCATTTCCCATATGTTTTCAATTAAATTTAAGTCTGGACTTCTTGCAGGCCATTCCAGAGTAGTTATATTTGCTTCACACATCCATTTTTTCACTGATTTGGCCACATGGATGCTGCGGTTATCTTGCTGCAAAATAAAATTACTTCCCATTTCTTTTTCTATGAGTGGTAGGGCTCTCTTTTCCAAAAGTTCTCTGTAGCTCAAGCTATTTTGATGTTACTCGAGCCACAAGTTTCCATTCGGAAATACCATACCCCAAACCATGACTTCTCCTCCTCCCATCTGTCTCTTGTTGAGAATAACAGGTTCACCTTTTCTCGACCATATACACCACCCGTCAGGTCCATCGAACTTAAAACGTTTTTCATCAGTAAATATCATTCTTGAAGTCGACATGGTTTGTTATCCATCTTTTGGCGCTTCCCAGCCTTGCCTCCTTGTGTTTTCTCGTTAGTGTAATTCTTTTCTTGATTTTAGCATACTTAAGTCCAATTTCGTGTAGCTTTCTTTGTACAGTTCGAACACTGACGTCAAGTTCACACTTCTCCTTTACTTTCTTCGCTGTCACCTTTTCTCCAGATGATAAGAACCTCGTAACACTCCTCTTCATTCTTCTTTCTGTTCTCTTGGAAATTGTTTTTCCGCCATCTCTTCTTCTTCTTCCGCTCATAGTCTGTACTTAGCATGTATTCAACTGTTGACTTCGGTAGCTTCATCTCAGCAGCGGTCTTTCAGATGCTGAGCCCGTCTTCTTTCTTCTTTTGGACCAAACTGATGACTTCTTTTGAATGCATCCTTCTTCAGGATTTTAATACGTTTTCGCAGTGAATGGTAAAGATGCTCAAATGTAATGGTCAGGGTACAATTTACCTGCAGAAAATTTGCATATTGTAGACATTCGACGACTAAATCATTAAAAAACCCGGAATTTGTCATGTCCGAAAAATAGTGTCGCCTAAGTTAAAGTAAAAATAAAGAAAACATGAAACAAAAGACAAACCCATCAATCAATTTTCATACCATTAATGGACAGTTACTGCTGAACTACCTACACATCAACACAAAAGCTCTCGGCAGCAAAAACACCTTTAAGCACACTTTTCAGTGTCCCAAAAATAGTGTCGGCCCCCTGTATATGTGCTGTTCAACACGATTTATTCAATTTGGTGTCTCGGTTTTAATTACAGATTTTGGGAATCTATTATTTAAAAAATTTATTCTAACTTTAATTTGCCTTATCTTTAAACATATATTAGAGAGAGATAGTGATTTTCTGAACGTAGATTAGGTGTGATACATGGCCAAATTTATGGAGCACCCAGTGAGGATCGACCTCACTGCTCAGTCGTAATTGGTCTAGCAAGACAAGCTTGTTAACCAATTCGCTGATTTTACAAGATTTGATTGGTTGTCGATCCTCGTGTTCCGACTGATCTACAGGGTGTAATGGATAAATTGTCGTCTAATTCAAGCAAAAATGAAAATAACACCAACATCTCATTTTAACATACAAATTTAGAAAAAATACACAAAATATCTTGAAATATTAAATAGTAAATTTATGCAATAAAATCGCCATTGGCTTCAACCACAGCCTCCAGACGATTTCGAAATTTCCTGCAACTCTTCTGGATAGTTTCCTTCTTTAAGTTGGTGAATGCTGACATAATCCTTGCCTGCAGTTAATCTTTGATATTACAAGGAGTGTTGTAAGTGTTTCGCTCAACTTTGCCCAACACATAATAATCAAGGAGGTTGCAATCTGGGGAGTTAGTTGGTGATGTAAGGGGTTAAATGGTCGCACAAGTTGTCTGGCAACCATGACTGCATTCTCCTGCTTGTGGGGCATGGTTCAGAGTCCTGTTGCCAGACATAAGATCTTCCAGTAGCCACCCTTTTGACCCAGGTCAGAACCACCTCCTCAAGGTACTTGATGTAGGACACCGTTTTGAGCCTGAGGCCCTTACCAATGAATTCAGGAGATATTTTCTTAGCACAACGATCAGAGTGAGTTTTCCGAGCTGCCATACCTTCTTAATCACCATTAGACTCATCCAACTCTTTTCAAATACTCGGTACTATCCTCAAGTTGACACCCAAACACCCTGAAATGTTCGTATTTGAGCTTTCGGCACGATTGCCAAGCAGTACATAATGCCGTTTTCAAATTTCTGGTGTAGTGAATTGCGTCATTGTGTTCCTTTTCTCACAAATGGTGCCCAACTGACCCTACTATACAGTCGACAAAATAAAAAACAAACAACGCGCATGCACAAAATTTTAAAATTTTTGGATTGTTTCTGCTGTCGCTGATTGGTTTAAGAATGTTCCATTTGTTACACGATTCCCGCGTGTTTCTATCGATTTTTTCTATCTATCTACATATATATATATATATATATATATATATATATATATATATATATATATTGAAAAGACAATCGGAGTAAATTATTATTTCTCATTTCAGCCTCTAGATAATTATCTACCTCGTTAGAAATAACCAGTTCTCTTTTCTGAGGAAGTATCTGGCAGATTATTCAGTTTTTATTCTGATTGGAAATCTTTATGCCTGCCAGGAAATTACCAAAAAAAAAAAAAAAAAATCTTGAAGGAAATTGTTAATCCTTTATAGAGAAAATCCGATGAATAAGCAAAGCGCAACAAAGACATTTCAATAAACAAATTCCACATATCCAAACGATTCGTATTGCGTATAAATAGTGAATTTTTAAAAAAAAAAAAAAGTTTTCTAGTGTACACTCTATAAAAGGCCTAAGTGACACTTTTGGCAGGGGGTTACTAAATGTTGATGTTGTAAGGGCGTATTGGGAGAGGCCAGAATTATGCATCGATATATATATATATATATATATATATATATATATATATATATATATATAAAGAGAGTGAGAGAGGAGAGAAAACATGTTTGCCATGAGAGTATAAAATTATGTACGAAATGTCTGTAGGTGAACCCATAAAATTGCTTATAAAATGTTCAGATTTCGGCATCGAGTAAGCCATGTAGGTTTGGTATACCGTGAAACAAAAACAATTAAACATTCAAAAGATAAACTTTTATATGTATCTTTTCACGAGATTTTCCGACTTGTCTCGAGTTTAATCCATTTTGATCTTTTGAACTCAATGAATGATTTCCCGACCATGTATTAGGCACCTAAAAGGATATCCACTCAAAGTAAAATTATAGAATAAACCGGATGTGAATACACACCAACCGAAATAGTAGCTAATTTATCTCCCCGACCCGGGTGATAGAGGTTTGATATGGAAACTGAGTAAACTATTCTGAATACTGATTATCAAGGCAGGTAGGGAGAGAGAGAGAGAGAGAGAGAGAGAGAGAGAGAGAGAGAGATTATTTATTATTATAAAATACAATAATTGTGGCACATGGCCTAAAATGTGGAGAGTGGGTTTGAGGTTGGTCATCCTTACCTATCCTATGCCTAGCTAACCGGTTTCACGACCCATTCATTAGCAGGCCACTCTTATTCGAGGGTAACTTTCTACTACGGTGGCTAGCCAATCCCTATCCCTATTGCAAATTTGTGTTTGCAACACCCCCCAACCCGTGGTTTTCACTGCAACTATGCTGAGCAGACGTTACAGTTTCTGAGCGAGAGCGTGTTATCTAGCGTGATCAACAATTTGATCTGAGACCAACACGCTCAAACCCTCCGCCACGATGACTTTTGCTTCGTGCTAGAATAGCTATCGACGACCACCAAGAGTTCCGTCTACCAATTTCACTCATAAGGCTTGGATTAAATACAAAGAAACACATACATTTAAATACATATACACACACACACACACACATATGTATATATATATACACAGACATTTACACACTAATTATATATATTTTTACATACTAATTATATAAATATATATATATATATACATACACACAAATATATATATACACACAGATATACACACATGCATGCTGATACACACTCATATACACACATACACACACGCAAATTATATATATATATATATATATATATCTCACAAGATTTCTCTATTAAATACAGATCGAATATCATATATTGGACATTTCATACAAAAATTTAAAGAACTATTTTCTATATATTTTTACATGTATATATATATATATATATATATATATATATATATATATATATATATTAATCCAAAGTTCTTTAGTATTTTTGTTATTATTTTAAAAAATTAGTGCTCGATACAAAAGTAGAGCATAAATATAATTATTTATTTAAATATATATATATATATATATGAAGAAATATAGTCTTAAGGTGTGCTATATTTATGGGATAAAGTGCTCAGTATCAGAGATGGAGCGTGTGTAAATATGAAAGTGAACATTGAAATCAACACTTGGAAGCGACAGACTGTATCTTGCTAGACGGAATCATCAGGCTGCCTGACGATCGCATCAAACATGAAACAGCCTGTCGCCTCTAAGTGTTGATTTTAATGTTCACTTTTATATATATATATATATATATATATATATATATATATATATATATAAATGCACACATACATACACATGTATGTTGATGTACACTCATATACATTATATATATATATATATATATATATATATATATATATATATATATATATATATATATACATACACATCCCCCCACACATATATATATATCTTGACTCACTGCATATACATATATACATGTATGTAGACAGACAGACAGATACACACACACACACACACACACACACATATATATATATATATATATATATATATATATATATATATATATATATATATATATATATATATATATATATATATCAGTTATTCTCTCGCCTGGTAGTTAGGTAAATTTTTTTTGTATGAAATGTCCAATATATGATATTCGATCTGTATTTAATAGAGAAATCTTGTGATGAATACTGTTTTTTAATAAAATGCCTTTTATTATTCTCTCTCTAATATATATATATATATATATATATATATATATATATATATATATATATATATATATATATATATATATGTGTGTGTGTGTGTGTTTTTGCGTGTGTGTGTGTGTGTTACAATGACTAATATCTGATAATATATTTGTACTTTCACAGGTGCGACTGAAAATGCATGTGATATATTATTGAGGTATATGAATAGAGACAATATAAGATCTCGTTTTTTTATCGTTCGTCAAATGAATGCTAATATGAAAAACCTATGTTTTATTCGTTTTCAGTTTTATATAACATCTTAATTTACGTTAATCTTGACACTTGCTTAAAAAGATTTTGACGGTACTATGTTTCGGCTTTCTTGCTTTTTAAGCAAGAGGCTGTGCCCCTCACATCGATCAACGTGAATTGAGGTCACAATGACGTCACTACGCACAGCATAAAATATTTAACATTTTGGAGACACTGGAATTGTGGAAAAGAGTTGCACTCGCTGCAAAAATCCTTTGCAAGGTTATTTTGTGGGGTCTGGAAAAGCTGAAAACTTTTTCCCTTATAAATTAATGGCAATTCAGTTTACTCTTCTTCGGCTTACGACACCTATAAGTAGTTCAAACGTACATATATTTACTGGAGACGTATAAGAGGTACAGAAATTGAGTAAAAGAATTTTGAAGATAACCCCTACACTCAAAATAAAATAAAAATAAAAGGAGAGGGAACAAAAGAAGAGAGAGAGAGAGAGACCAAAGGAAGAGAGAGTGAGAGAGATAGAGAGAGAAAGAGCGAATGAAAGAAGGGGGCGAAAGAAGGAGGGTTAGAGAAAGAAAGAATGGAGAAGATGGAGAAGAAAAAAAGAGAAGGAAGAAGGAAGAAGGCGAAAGCAAGAAAGAAAGATGACGGAAGAGAGAGAGAAAGAAAGGTGGAAGAGGGGGGAGAGAAAGAAAGGTGGAAGAGGGGGAGAGAAAGAACGGTGGAAGAGGGGAGAGAAAGAAAGGAGGAAGAGGGAGAGAGTGCAGAAAGAGGGAGAGTAAAAGAAAGAGGGAGAGAGAGGGGAAGAATGCTAAATAAAATGAGAGAAAGAGAGAGTGGAAGAAGGCGAAAGAAGAAAGAGAGGGAGAGAAAGAAATAGAATGAAAGAAATGAAGAAGAAATAAGGAAAGAGGAAGATAAGAGTGAAAGAATGACAGAGAAAGAAGAAAGAAAGAGTAAGAGGAAATGTGGAGGAAGAGGAAGCAGAAATGTCTAACTTTAAAATGCCTTGTCAAAAATAAAATGAAATGAAATATTTGTCTAAAGCGAAACAAAGAAAATATTTTCAGGAATTGTATCCAGCCGTTTCTACTTTTCGAAAAGATAGACTCTTAAAAGTGCCAAAAAGATAAGAAGAAAGTAACATTTCGTTATAAAACATGAACTTAAATAAGATCCTAACAGGGAACCACTTCTACGAATTTTCTCAAAGAATTATTGGAACAAAAAGCATTAAAGCCGTGACTGAACCAGAAAGCGGCACAATGATAAACTTTACAAACCATATATCTCCTGCCTCATCTCTGAGGTCGTTTTGTATATCTCACTGGCGTCTGATGAAGGCTTTGACTGCAGATTTTCAAGCCAGGAAAACCTTCAATTGTAATTTCGATACGTCACAATTTCTCAAAATTTTGCCTTGTAAATATTCCAAATTAATATTTTTCTTCTGCTTATTGTGGTGACGAGTTACTAATTTATTCTTCTTCTATGTGTCGTATCCATTGAGGACGTGGGCGATCATTGCTCTCCACAGCTTCCTGATGCATTCCTGAACAATTTTAACCCTTCTGCCTGAGCTCCAAAATTCGCAAATAATTGGTATCTAATGTTTCAAGTGTTTACCCACCGTTCAACTGGGAAGTAAGTCACTTTTCTCTACCACTGTTCAACCGGTGGTTAGGCATTATGTCATTTTTCTCTATTACCGGTAAAGCGGTGGTCAGGGCTCAAAGGCTTAATAAAGTTTGTCTTTTTGCTATCTCTCCTAATGTCTGTTCTTCCTACCATATAAACGAGTTCGTTATGTAGGTTATGCGTTGTCTTACACTGTCCATATCGCCTTCAGTATGTCCTGTGAGTCTCAGATTTTGTAAGCTCTCTTTCCTTAGTTTCTATTTTCTCTAAAACATCGACGTTTTTCTAAAATAAATAAATAAATAAACATCCATGTTTCACCAATATTCTTAGGATAGCGGAGGATATTAAACCTTAGTAATGTTTGTCATTTTACCACGCCACCCGCTCCACGTTCTGCCATCCATTCACATATGCGCGTTAGGTACGTGATCTGCCAACTTCCGCTTCTTTTGCCTTCGTTATGTCCTGTGAGGGTCAAGTTTTCTTAGCCCTCCTTCCTTAACATGCGTTCCAGATATTTGAGCTGTCTCTTCCTGTTTCTGAGTGGCCTTTTAGTTTCCATTTTCTTTAAGACTTAAGCGCTCTGTCCATAGTATTCTCAGCATCTTTCTGTAGAACCCCATTTCGGTTGCCTCCAATCTTCAGGTGAGAGGCTGTCGGCTAGGGCTTTAGAATACGTCGACTGCACCTCTGCAGATGGATAAGACCCCCCCTTCCCAATGAGGCGTCCTCGGTATTACAATAAACAACATCCAGCAACAACGTCTCTGATCAGGAGGTTTTGAGGAACGCGGAACCACCTCTTAATTGCTGGTGTTCCCAGGTCCACCCTGAACCGGGGTGGTGTGCACTTTTTAGCTTCTTAGCTATGGGCGAATAGTTAACCCCGTGAGCTGCCAGCGTAGACATCATATTACCCTCACTTACAATAGCGTCCAACGTATTTATGAGGATTAGGACATATTCATTAGCGTCCATAGGTACGGTATATTAGAGAATACTATTACCATATGTGATCTGGTGTCTCGGCTACTCATCTCGAGGTTCTTGATTAAATCCAAAGAAGAATCTGCAATGTAATCGATCCTGACCTGGCATCTCGACTTCGGTCACTTTCTCACCGACATGACGTGGCTTCCCATTGTCTTTTCTGCAAATATTTTCATGGCTACTGCTCAGATGAGCTTTCCCCCTTGGTGCTCGGTAAACGTGAGTTTAAATGGGCTACTAGATTGGCATATAGGTCCCACCATTTTACCTTTGAAAGAGCTAAATGCAACTGCCTTTTTTACTTCAAAAGTTTTTTTTACTCGCACTTCCCACCTGTGGAACTCCCTTCAGTTTCCTTGTTTCCCAGATTTTTTCTCTTCAAAAATAGAAATGCAACGTCAATCGTCATCTATCTTCTTTAACCCCGTTCAGCTTTTATCATTTCCTCAGCCCCTCTACCCAAACTTTTCTCTCACTATCGAAGTCTGTGATCCCCTGCATATCAGTGACATTTCCGCCTTGCTTAGGGTGAAATAATAATAATAAAAATACATAGCAGAAGTACCAGACCAGATGTGGCAGCAATATTCGATGCATAGACGAATGGTAGGTTCATAAATGTGTAAGATGGATTCTTTAAAAACAGCGACAGCACATTAGCCGTGTTTTGAATACAAAACGAACACCCCATTATGAATTAAATTACTACAAACCTTACACAAAAGAATACAGTAAACAAACAAAATATACTAACAACAAAATTCACCTCTCATCTTTGTAAACGGATAAAGTATTGTCTCGGGACAATAATCAGCACGGACAGTTTCTGCATTAACTTCGTTCTTGTCATGAAAATATTATAAGGACATTAGAAAGACTGAAAACAAAAACAAAAAAACTGATAAAATCCGTCACATTAATCTGTCTCATTTATGAGAAGAGAGGCTCTTTGGCAAGTCTTGACGAGACTCGGCATCCCTGAAAATATGCTAAAGGTCATCATCTTCTTTCATGAAGGAATGAAAGCTAATATCGTGTCTGATGGTATGACGTTGGAATCCTTTAATGTCACAAATGGCACCAAGCAAGGTTGTATCATGGCTCCCATCCTTTTTGCCCTTTTCTTCTCGGTGATGCTGAAATATGCATTTGCAGACACAGAGATGTCAAGTTTCAGTTTCGAACAACTAGTGGTCTCTTCAATCATCAGCGCTTCAAAGCCAAGACCCACCTTCGTATGCAAATTCGTGATTTGTTGTTTGCTGATGATGCGGCTCTTGTAGCAACATCCTTTGAGGAGGCCCAACATCTAATAAATCGTTTCTCTGCTGCATGTAAAGCATTTGGTCTTAGCATAAAGAAAACTGAAGTTGTGCACAAACCTTGTCCTATTCCGAAGCAACTGCGTGGCGAGAAACAAAAACCAACGGTCTAAAAAGTTCCAGAACTATCCTTGAACTATGTAAAGCCTTTCACCTATCTTGGTAGCAAAGTCAATTACAGTGGAACTTTAGATGATGAAATCATGCATCGGATTGCTAAGGCTACCAGTGCTTTCGGCAAACTTCGCCATCGTGGAATGAGCGGGGTATTCGACTGGATAGGAAAATTCGGGTTTACAGAGCTGTTGTACTTGCCATCCTTTTGTATGGCTCAGAGTCGTGGACTCCATACAGGTACCATATACTAGATGTTTTCCATGAAAGCTGTCTGCGTGCAATCTATGGAGTTAAGCTTCAAGATAGAACATCTAACGTAGACCTGTTTAACAGGTGTAATATTGGAGGAATCAAGACTTTTATCATACAGTCTCAGTTACGGTGGACTGGTCATGTCTTGAGAATGTCTGATGACAGGATACCCAAGATCTTAATGTACAGCCAGTTAGATCAGGGATACAGGAATGTAGGACACGCATGGCTACGAAAGGTTATTTGTGAGTATGAACGGACTTTGTTAAAAATTAGCAGACATAATTTATTCAATCAGACATGTCTAAAAGAGAATTTGCTGCCTAAATACACACACACATACACACATATAAGTTTTGTTGTTACCTCACATTACCGGGACTCGCATACCGAGTCCGTCATTAGTGTTGTGGGATAAATATGCCAGGGCACAGGTGTCTTCCCACATAAACACTCGACTAGCATACTCCCCCACGACACACACACACACACACACACATATATATATATATATATATATATATGCTAAGTTCATGTGTGAAGAATGCGCGATAATGTGGAGTAAGCATTTTGAAATATAAACAGAGTAGCCTGAGATCGACATTGCATAATTCACTCTGTATTTCTGTGCCTACACTATCTATATATGCATCTAGCCATTCACCTTCCCCGTTTAAGTTTGATTAAAGATAGACAAGAGTTCTTTCGTAAGATTTTTTTTACTTCATTTTTCTATATTTCGGACCATTTTTCTGTTTCTTGGTACATTATTTAATAGAAATCTTCCAGTGTTTGAAGATTTTCGGATTTGTTTTTTTTTTGGCACTATATCGGTTTCATCATTTTCAATCATTCCGTTTTCACGTGACAGTTTGTCTTACTCATTCATACACACACGCATTATATATAATTTATCTACCGAAAAGGGAAAAAAATATTAGATCACATGAGAAATTGTATAAAAAAATCACAGCACCTTGTCTGTCATATTCAATGAAACGTTATTGATGTGGGACCAAAGTTGGGACCACAGAAGTAAAACCCGAATAAGATGTAAGAAAGATATATTAACAACAGGTTACAGAGATTGTGTAAGCGGAGCTTACTATATGTTAGTGTCCAATACTGGTAGTCGTACGCGGCTCTCACTGTGTCTCTCTATGTCACTGTTTGTCACTCTCTAGAGTGCTATGTCGCCTACTTAATATAGGCCTGGAAGAGTCTATTGTGTAGGTAGTTTCTGTTCTCACAATACCCCACTTCCAAAGAGTTTTCTTTTTGAAAAGGAGAGAAAAAAATAAAACTTAATACTTTTTCCTCTTTGGATTTACGTCGAGCGGTTGAGTAAATTTCCTTTTCCTTCCTGAGCGTCGCACTTCAGGAGAGACTTGGGACATGTCGAGATCGAAGTAGAGATCTTGATGCGTGAGCTACAGCTTTTCGCGAACCATCTGGCAGTTTATGTAAAATGCAAGCACCAATACCGTACGAGCTTGCATCACTTGCGACTATGGTGTCGAGACTAGGGTCGTAATGGGTGAGGGAGAGGTCTGAAGTAAGAGTTTTCTTGATCTTCTCGAATGTGTCTTGGCATTCCGGGGTCCATGAACATGGTTTGTCCTTTTTTAAAAGCTGGTTGAGAGGCCCTCTCAAATTTTGCATGTTCTTAATGAACCCTTGGTAAAAGTTAGTTTGGCCGCGGAAGCTTCGTAACGCTTGAACGTTATCTGGGGCCGGCATGTTTCTGATCACGTTGGCTCGTATTTGATTGGACTTCTTTTTTACGTAGACCGTAGGTGCTGTCCACTCGTTGAAATCTGTTTTTGACAGAATACCTGCTTGTTTGAGTCTATCTAACTCTTTGTTGATTTGCTCTAGAGCAGCGAAAGGGACATTCCGTTTCTTTTTGAATACCGGTTGTGCACCGTCCTTCAACTTGAACTTAGCTTTCATTTTAGTACATTTCCCAAGGCCGCCAAAAAAAAAAAAAAAAAAATCTGGGGAAATTGTTGTTTGAGTTCCTTTTTTAGATTTACCAAATTGAACGTTGTACTTTGTATCTTGCGACAAAATGTACTCATTGGGCAATCCCAAAGATTGAATTTTTCTATCCAATCAGTTCCAAATAAGTTGTCTGAAATTTTTAATACGTTGGCTTTGAGCTTTTTGGTAACTCCATTTAGTGTTACTGTAAGTATTACCTCGCCTAAAATGTTAATCTTTTCGCCAGTTACGGATTTTGCTGTCTTATCCGTTTTTATAAGGTCGGCTTGTTTAATTTTCGCCAAGTACGCCAGTTAATGGTTGAAAGATCGGAACCCGAGTCAAGCTGGAATTTAATGGACTTATTGAAAATATCCACAGTTACATATTTCCTTAAATTCCTATCGACAATATCGTCAGATTGAGCTTGCCTAATTTTATTTTTGGGTTTTTTCGTTCTGTTGGCGTACCAGCACGAAGTTAAAGTATGCCCACTTTTATTGCAATTTTTGCAATATTTTTTGTTCTTAACTGGACAGAATTTCTTCCAATGCCATTTACCACAATGGTAACATGGTCCGGGCGGTTTCTTTAACCTATTTGTGTTTTGGTTACTGCGGAATTTAGGACATGATATTTGCCTTTTGTCTTTTTGAGGGGAATAGGCGGTAGACTTCTGATTTTATTAATCTGAGCCACACCTGATTCCTCGATGGTGTTTGAGTCACGCTTTACAGATATTACTCTTTGACAGTCCTCTGCCAGTTTTTGCAGAGTCAATCCTTGTTCGTTCTCAAGCTTGGTCAGTACCCGTCGTCTGACTTCGGCGTCTTCTGCTGATACTAGAACTTGTGCGAAAATCAAGCACTTGAAATCATCGGCAGTCAGTTCGGCTAGTTTAAAATCATTACAGAGCTTGTTTACCGATGCTGCAAACGTTAGAAAATCTTGCTGGTTGTCTTTGACTGTGTTCAGGCATTTCCAACGTTTGTGGAACAAGGTTGTGTTAGGCCCGAATAGTTCCGATAGGAGTTTAATAGCCTCTGAAAAATCCAAGTCAGTGGTTTCCTTGGGTAATATGAAGTCTACGAACCTACTATGTTCTGTAGTTCCCAGTTTTCTCAATAGTAGACGTACCTTTTTTTTACTGGGCCATTGTTCACAGTCTACGTTGAAAATATTTATATATATATATATATATATATATATATATATATATATATATATATATATATATAATTACATGAATCATTCATACAAAAACAAATATTGAGGTTAATGATTTAAATGTTATAAATACATCTTGGGAGTTTTTTGTTTAATTTTACTATCCCCAAACCTGTATATGAATGATTGATTTTCGTTGTTTAAAAACAAGAAAAAAGAACAAATCTATTTTATTTTCTGAGGATCGTCTGTAGGAACAGACGAAATCTTATAAAAACTAAAAAGAGATTTGAAACTGTTTTTATTTTAATCTAGGGATCATGTCATTCATATACAGGTTTGGGGTTAGAACAACCTTATTGAAATTGTTTGAAGATGTATTCTCGCCATTTAAATCATTAACCTCTATATTTGTTTTTTGTATGAATGATTCATGTAATTATAATTTGAACTGCACCTATAATCGAAATATACACACACACACACACATATATATATATATATATATATATTTTATATATATATATATATATATATATATATATATATATATATATATATATATATATATATATATATATATATATATATATATTGAAGATTGTCTGTAATCACAAAAAAGTCATTATTCGAATTTTAGTTGCGCCCGAACTCAGACTTCTGATGTCAATAAGAAGTACGCTATCAGCTCAAAAAGCAGACCCCCTATCAACAAAGAATAATAGCAGTTTATTTTCTAAGCAGATGGTTTGCCAACTACGATGATCTGTTCGACACAAGATCACAATTAATATGGTGATATGCTTAGCGTAACTTAGACGCGGTACAAGGCCGAAAGGGTTAGTCATCCAGTGAGAAACGAACTTTTGAGTTGTAACTGATCTAGCTAGACAAGCTTGCTAACCATTGAACCAAAATCACAATTAATATGCGGTGAGTTCACCTATAACCAGGGTAGGCAATATGAACACGTGACTGCAATTGTGCGCTTACGTCATTTGTCGTCTTCTTGTGTCATTAACATATTCAAAGATAGAAGAAAGCACTACAGTAAAATTGGAACAGGAACATTTCTGAGATTTGATTATTAGTGTCAAAGGAGAGAGGTAGTCACACCATTATAGTTGAAGCCAATTAAGTCATCTTGACCTTTGATGATTTAAACAGGAGCTAAAATAGTTCCTCTCCTTCCGACATGTTGTGCAGAAAAACCAATTACACTTCAGTAGCTTCAATTGACGACAGACAACATCTAGTTTTGACGGCTGCAATCATTGTCACGGTGAAAAGATGGCAGAGAAAGGAAGACTTTCTGAAGGTTTTTTTCTTCTGTAATTCTGTTTAAATTGATTTTTATTATTTTTAGCTTAGTATGGCACAAGGTCACAAATGTGGCTCTACTCGGTATGGATCGAACTCACTATCACAGCAAAAGTCTAGGATAGTTACTTAATCAGTACCCCACTGCGAAGAGCTCGTTCTTTTCTTCTACACGGAAGAAAAATAAAATGACACTATTTTCAATTCACCCAAGATTAATCTTCAACTCAATTATGGTGGATATGTCATACATAAAATTATCAAAGAAAAACACTGGAGTAATTTCGTCTTCTGACCTGAAGTTCTCAAGTCAGTCCATCTGTATTCAAAATAAAGCCAATCGCATATAAACAATAATAAAAAGAACCAATAGTGCTATCTTAGCGGCTTGCGTTAACCGATTCTTAAAATTATAAAAACTTAGCTAACTGGTTGTTGGATTATCCAAGAATAATCTTATATATTAATAGCCGATATATAATAGCTAAAAATATAATTAATACCATTACTGTAAATTCTTCGGGGGTCAAAAGAGAGTTTTCTGTGATGAACATAATTTATTCTGACAAAAGAAATCGTCTTGAATTTTAAAATGTGACAAATCTTCCTAGTCATAAATTTGACAAGTCTTCAGTTGGATCTTTGGGACTGTTTGATTCGGTTTGAATGTGGCTAAGAAACCATAATACAGCTGATGACACTTGAGTCAAAAAGCATCATAGTTCTGAACAGAAATATGATGAGAACAAAAAATAAGCAGAATAGGTTCCTAAAGATTACCTGTCTTTATAGAACCGGTTGGTTGGAAATTTAGGATGCCACCACTACAAAGAACCTTTTCTACTCAACGTAAAGGAATCTTTCTGAAGCATTATTTATCGCAATTCCATCCCATTTTAGTCTATATTCCTGTGTGTGTTTGCCTTACACCCAGCGTGATATACAATAGCTAGAACAAACGGACCCCCAAAAAACAAAAAACCCCCAAAAAAAACGCTTCACCAGAATGATTCTGGAAATTAAAAAAGACCTTATCCCAAGACACTGAAATGTTTTTTTTTTCACTTTAAACTGAACGTCTTGACTAGACCCGAATGCAGGTACTTAGAAAGGTAAATTCAATTGATGACATGTTTCGAAAAACATTTTACTTCATATAATATTTTCTTAATTATTTTCTGATGCATATTGACAGATCAAAACTACTAGTTTCTTTGAGCTTGCACGCAATTCTCGGTAATTTTTTTATGTGAAACGGATATTTTGATACTCCTTTAGGCAGGCTCAAGATGTTAAAATGAGTGTAGGTGAAGTGTACATGAAGACCATCCAGTTAAAATGTAAAAAGTCGAAGAAACGCCATTAGTTACGGGGAAAAGCCCAAACACAACACATCAGAAGTGCGCCTAAAAAGTGCTCTATAACATGGAAACAATAGGACGTCGAGCAAAAGAGCTATTTTTAAAAAAATAAGTTGTTAAAAGTACGTATGCGATAAAAGGTATATATATATATATATATATATATATATATATATATATATATATATATATATATATATATATATTTCATTGAATACGACAGACAAGGTGCTTTGATTTAGTTTTTTTTATACAAGTTCTCATGTGATCTAATAATTTTTTTCTTTTCAGATGATAACTTATATAAAAACTGTTCGAATGTTCTTTTTTCCGGGCGCTTTCGGCTATGCATAAAAAAGGCTAAAAATAATGGAATCAAAAAAAACAAAACAAAAAAAACAACACTAAATATTATTTACTTTGAACATGAACATAATATCTTGACCTTGTTTTGAAACATGAAAACATTTTATAAAACATACATACAACAAACTATTTCTTATTTAACAGTTAAAATATCTAATCCTTAAAAATGGCTAAATGTATAGCCGAAAGCACACGGATAAAAGAACATTTGGACACTTTTTATATAATTTATCATCTGAAAAGAAAAAAAAAATATTAGATCGCATGAGAAATTGTATAAAAATATAAATCAAAGCACCTTGTCTGTCGTATTCAATGAAATGTGCATATATATATATATATATATATATATATATATGAGGGTGCATCAAAAATACGTTTACAAATTTTGGGATACGGGTTCCTCACACCAAAACAAGACAAAAGCCCATATTTTTTATATGTCTGTAAATCCTTCGCTTTTGAGCTATCAAGTTTACGGTAGACACTGTTAAATGCACGATCCAAGGTACAGTCCAAAAATATTTTTACAAACTTTGGCGGTGCATCCTTGACACCAAAACAAGGTAAACTGTCCATATAAACATATATTCAAAAGGCTATCGTTGTGCCACAACACAGTAACCCTTA
Source organism: Acanthosepion pharaonis (assembly GCA_903632075.3). Lineage (NCBI taxonomy): Eukaryota > Metazoa > Mollusca > Cephalopoda > Sepiida > Sepiidae > Acanthosepion > Acanthosepion pharaonis. The sequence continues at coordinate 540,427 of CAHIKZ030005507.1, forward strand.
ACAAATGTTCAAAATATCATCCTTTTGCTTCTGCACACGCATGCACCCGTCGGATCATTGACCGGCGGACCCTTTCAAATATTCCCGAACGGTGTCGAATGGTTTCGCAGATCCCCATGAAGCTTCTCTGCATTATTAATGTCTTCTGCATAAACCAATTGTTTTAGGTGGCCCCACTACAGACTCCGGTCTTGCTTGCTCCAAGTGGCGATCGACAGAGAGACTCTTTATTACTGATGCCCTTCCTTGGTGGTTTCGCTAAACGAGACAACCAAGTCAATTGCAAATCTTTAAGTATATGTCGGAGTAGACTTTCAAGACAGAAGATGCTCATATTCTCCTTTTGTCTGCCCATAGTCAAGGACCAAACAGGAGGAAGTATTCGCCAGCCCAAACTGTTTGAAGGAATGGATTCATGCCTTTTCCAAGCTTATTATCAGAAAACTACCTCAGAATTTCAACACCGCTTGCCTGCTACACTTTCTATACTGACAGCGCTTAGTGGTCTATAGGGCCATAGCCTTTCCGAAGTAGGTGACACCGATGTTTCAGTAGTAAATGGGTTTTACGGGGCTTAGTTGCTAGCACCACACCCAATTAGTTTTGAATTCAGAGTTGTCCTTCTCCTAGGCTGGTTAGTAACGAAGGCTAGAGAGATCAGTTTTCTTTGAAAATATGTTATTGTTACGACATCAAATGTGGCTCGAACTGATGTTTGACAACTACTAGTGGGTCATTTCGGCTATGTCACTGCGTTTGTTTCCATAGCCGTCTTCAGACCAATACACTAAAGTTTCACAATCTCAGCCGGGTTTTCTTCAGGGTTTTCTTGTAGTAATAAATTGCATGAATATGATATAAATTTGCTACTTTTATTATTCCCAGTAGGGAAGTTTTGCCGACTACTTGTCAGCGATCGGGAAAGTATAGTGAGTGAGAGAATCATTTATCTTATTGCCTACGCGACGAGAATTGTGGATGGAGAAAGGTTCTTGTCTTTTAGTTTGTTTCTGATTCATCAATTTACGGGACAAGTAAAAGAAACCGTCACTTTCTGCTGCTTTTTTAAAATTCTTTTTCTTTGCAGGAGCTGTGATCCTATCAAATATATTGTATTTCAGAAATGAGGTATATGTTCATAAATGTAGTAGTTGTTTCTTAGTTACGATTTTGTCTTTCTTTCTCCCTACACCCAAATTTATTCTCCTTCAGCTTCGATACCCGGTGTTACATTTAGCCTATTTTCCTACTGGTAATTAAATAGTAAATTATTCATTTCCCCTGACAAATTGAAACGGTTGATAAACCTAGCTGAATAGGTCTGAAATATTCAGTGAGGACCGAACTCGCGAATGCTACTATTAATGATCGGGCATGTTTTAGCTTCAAGCAACTATAAGGAAACTTTTGAACTATTTGCAGTTGTTCTTTACAATTCCTCTCACTTTTTCTTTCTACCCCTGTACTAACGTTTTTGGTGAAGCCACGTTGCTGAATGTGTGTGTGTGTGTACGTGTGTGTGTGTGTATAAACAGGAGTTGATTTTAGAAGCATATGAATATAGTAAGCGTATATGTAAATGAAACGCGATAATCATTTATGCGTCAAGCAAACTGACTTTTTTAAATTCAATTTGATTCAATAAAAATGTCCAAGAGCCACTCGAGGTGGAGGTGTCGCCCAACACCCTCCCTGGTCTTCCAAGGCTTCCAACACTGCAGCTGATCGATGAGGATCGCTTCGATCTCAGATCTGCCCTATCCCAAGTTGTGATTTAAGTTTTGTCATAAGGAGGCAAAGATCGAATCGTCACAGGTTATCTTCGTGTTGGGCTGGTCCAACCGGGGCGAAGACGTACAGGAAAAAATAACGCTCGAATAAACTGAACAAAAAGTAAATATTGTTTTTACATCATTCCCAGGTGACACGCAAATGCGGCCTTTTCCTTCAGCCTCATCAAGGGCTACCTGCCAATACCCGGACCTCAAGTCCAACATAGAGAAGTACTTCGCTTTCCCTAATAATGCCAATATTTCATCGATTAGTGGCAATGGCACCGCCAACGGCTTCGATACAGAATTCAGTTTCCTAAAATCTACACAAAAACGGTGCCCGCCATCTTTCTTACCTACTATCACGATTGGAAAGCTCCAAGGGGAGATCGATCTTTCGATCATCCCAGCTTCCAACATCTCTTCTACTGCCTCTTCCACAAGGGGTCTCTTATGAATAGGTGTTCGGTAGGGCTTCAATTTCACAGGCGGGTGATCGCCGGTGTCGATTTTCATTTTTACTGTGTGGGTCTGGCCTAATTCCTTATCTGATTTGGCCACCACATCTCGATTATTTCTTAGTAGACTTCCCACTCTAAATTGATCAGGTGCCAATGTCTCTTCGTCTACTATTCCTTCTGTTTGTTCTACGAGTTTTCCTCGTTTCTCCTCGAATCTCATTCTTATGCTTTTCTTATCTCTTCCCCTCTCTTAACCTTTATCGTCTTTTGGGCCTGGTTCACCATCATAATGGGTACTAATTCAGCTGCCTCCACTATTGGCTCACACATAGTTACCTCATTTTCTTCTAGGCCCTTCCCTTCTACAGGGACCAATTGCAGGGTTCCTTTTCCTATTTTCTTCCCTGTCATCAGCCTACCCTTGCCCGACACCGCCGTTCTGGGGGGTAGCTTTATATCCTTCTCCACCACTATTGCTATATCTTCTTCCGGTAGGCACCCCAATGGCGTTCTCTCGCCATTCACTACGAGCACAGTGGGGTTGAACTCTATCCGAGCCCTCTGGCTCTGAAGCCAGTCTTCTCCCAAGATTGCTTCCGTACACAGGTTGAGAGTTACGTAGAATTTCTGGGTACTTTTTAATTTCCCAATCCTCACAGGGAGCCTCGCCATCCCTTTTATCTCCAGGGGGCTCCATCTGCCTGCGTGACTACTATATCTGCTTTCTGCAACCCATTCTTCCGTTTCACCCGTCTGTATGCTTCCTCTCTCAGCAATGAAACAGACACTCCTGTGTCTATCAGGGCATTCGTTGCCCTACCTTCTATTTCTGCCCTACAAGACAGCTACCTCTCCTGCGTCAGCGTAGAGAATACCCGGGCTTTCCTTTTCCTGGGTTCCCACCTTTGGGTCATCCCAGCCATAGGTGCTGGTAGCAACAAACTCCTTTCATTCTTCTCATATGGGGGAGTTCTGCGTTTTCTGCACCTGGGCGGTCCAGGCTGGACCTCTCCCAGCCTTTTGCGGCTGTTCCTAAGAATACAATTCCTCTTCAGGTGGCCTGGTCTCCTACAAAACCAGCACCTTCTTCTTGGACAGTTTACCGCAAAGTGGCCGACCTGACCACATACCCAACATTTTACTCTTCCTCTCTTCGACTGGGCCACCATCTCCCTTATTCCTGGGGGGACCTGCCCTCTACCTAAGTGGCTCTCCTGACCACATGTCCAACGTTTTACTTTCCTGCTTTTTAACTGGGCCACCCTCTGCCTTATTCCTGGGGGGACCTGCCCTCTATCTAAGTGGCTCTCCTGACTACATGTCCAACGTTTTACTTCCCTTCTTTTTAACTGAGCCACCCTCCCTCTTGATTCTGGGGTGGCCCGCTGGCTTTTCCCTGGTTTTGTCTCTTGGGCTCTGCCTTCCTTAACAACATCGGTGGGGCACCTTTTCTTAACCCGCACCACTTGGCTAGGTGTCCCTTCTTCCCACACCTAGTACATTTATCCTGTTCGAAGTCTGGGGGCAAACCACACTTCGTCGGACATTCCGCTCCTCTGTGGTCCTCATATCCACATATCCAGCAGACCAGCCCGTATCGACCCGGCGTGGGCTTATAGAACCCATGCCTTGTTGACCAAGCCTTTCTTGTGGGATCTCCCTCCCACATCTCAGGCTCCTTCACCTCTAGCTTGACCATTTGATTCCACGCGGCGTGTCTCCATCCTTCCCCCTTTCTTCCGACCTCTCGACTTAGCTCTTGCTTCTTCCCACCTCTTTTTACCTTCTCCCAAACACCCTGGCTCTCTTTGGCCAGCTCCACTGCTGCCGATAACCTTAGCGGTCCTTCCTTCAAAACATCGTGATGAACACGCTCGTCACTGAGCGCTTCCACATACAGATCAGCCAACTGGGCCTGCATGACCGCATTATTTCTCACTACCTCTGGGAAAGCTAATGACGACAGCTTCTCCGCTCGGGCCCCCAATTCTCCAGGGATTTCGACCCTTAGCTGCGTCATGTTCAGGAGGGCTCTCATTGCCTCTATCGCCGTCCCCTCGTCAGCGAATTCCCGAGTTAATAATTCTTCCAACCTTTCCCATGTCAAGTGGGGCTCACTGGCTAAGAGTCCTTTTACGAACTCAGACGCTTTCCCTCTAGTGGCATCATACGCCATATATAGGGTTTCTTGGTCTGAGAGTCCGTATATTACATGGCTCTTATCCAAGATTGCCAGCCAATTACTAAAATCCCTTTTACTACCGTCAAAAGCTGGGACCCTCGGTCCACCCAACAATTTTCTTAGGTCTGCCGACAATCTCTGTTCAACCTCCTCTTCCTCTATGTCAACCCTATCTGGCTCATAGTCAGACATATTTAACACACCAAAAGAAAAACAATCAGAGCAGCAACAATCGAAATTGAGAGATCAACCGAAATAAAGTGTCCTAACTGACAGACTATTTCCAGCTCGTTCTTCTCCGTATGGTTATAGTTAACCAAAGTCCTTTGGTTACCACTCTAGTCTGTTTCAATTTGAGTCCTTGAGACGCCGTGCGTTGTCCTGGTCGAAATTTTCAGCGGCAGCGGCTGATCCAGGGTCTTATATTAGTCACGCCACCAATTGTGAAGTCCCCCGATGTCGCTGCGCCAAATGTGACGTCTGCCTGGCCGCGCCCTGCTGTCCTAGTAACGGCGCCAATTGTGACGTCACCCCGTCTGTCTCCGCGCCGTCGCCGTCCTATCCTGTCCTGTGACGACCAATGTGACTTGGTATTGGTCGCGGCACCAAATGTGACGTTCTAACCTTTTGCTGATTTGGATGGGAATCTGGTTAGATTCGGTATCAGCCTTGTCGTTCCCAGCTCGCCTCAAACGTCTGGTTACCGAAGTAACTGTTTTGATTTCTATTCTAACCTACCCACGTTGTGAATTGATCTTAGGTAGACGAAATCAATCAGTCGCCGGGCCGTAATGCAAGTCGAGTTCGAACAAGGGTAATATCACAGAAGTATATGTAAAAGAAAATAAAGTAATAACTCGAAAAGTTCAAATGTGTTAAAAAAGGATAAAAATATTTTATATCTGGTTGCTGAATACAGGACTGCTTCTTCCTCCCAACCCGCTATATGGATTCGTGACACTTTGTGTTTGTTAGGCGAGTCTTAACATCTTAAGTTGTTTGTTCTTTAAGAAACTGGTTCTTGGTGTATCTTCAGGTGATATTCGTAAAACTTGTTTTGGTGGTGTGAGTCTGATCGTTCTTCAAAAATAAATTGTTCTTGGTTAGAAGTTGAGTTCGGAATTGCGGAATCTTAGTCAGCTTTTTTGCGAGAGGCGGGCCCAACTCAATTCAACTCAGCTGCGAACTCCTTAATTCAACTGCCAACTGCCAACTCAACTCCAACTGCCGCAACTCGTTGCGACTCTGCTTATATGGACGCCAACCCAAACCGGTGTGAGCTTGTCGGGGTTTGAGGTTCCATGATAATTCTAAATCCACAATCCATTTCTTTGTTTTCGGTCAGGAAAAATTTTGATTTTCCATTTTTGGAAGTTCTTCCAGATTCTTCCTTTTTCATATGGGTATCTCACCCAATCCCTTCAGGGGGCGTCAACAGGTTTCCCCTCTCTCCCTCACAGTGGCATCTCATACCGATCCCTTCAGAGGGCGTCAACAGGCCTCCCCTCCTTCTTCACATGATTACCACCGCCTAACGCTCACGCCACCATTCAGCCAATGGACGCTCAGCGGCGTGGGTGTGGCCGGACTAGCCTCAGTTTAAAAATTCTTGCTCAAAGAAAAAAGAATTATCTTCCTTTTTTTTTTCTTCCTTTTCTAGTGTGATCCCTTAATCTCAATTTTATCTGAATATCACCTGGAATTCGTCAATCGGGACCTTCGCCAAACAAGTGGGTGGTCAATTGGACGTATTGCACTACAGCCAATTATTCGTTTCGATAAAATAATTTTCTTATCATAGCCAGCTCCTGACACAAAACAGGTGCCTTTTCCAAACGACATCTCCGTAGATAGATAATGGCTCAATCTTTTCTTCCTGGTGGTCCAGCGGACATTTTTCCCGCGACCCAGTGCATGACCTAATTAATATTATCTCTCAGTTTCTGTTTCGTAGATCACTTGCCGACCTGAAATTTTCACCATTCGGTGCGCCGTCATAAATCAAATCAAATTCAACACATCCGCGACCCTACTATCTTCGCTAATGAGAATAAAACCTTTAGCACTTTGTTAGAAAAAAATAACATCATCTTTTCGTGATAGATTCTTGTCACCTAATTTTAATTCTCGCATTTTCTTCTTTATTTTTTCACGCAACCCTAAATAGTGTCACAATATATTATTAAAATTTATATATATTATTAAATATATATTATTATAATCCCTGTTATTATAGTCTGGAAAAGATTATGAATGTGGGAGGTCCTGAGAGAATCAAACTCGCTACACGGTAGTAAGAATATCGAAGGCTCGCTTGATGATCATTGCTCCACAGCAAGGCACACATGAGAGTTACTAACCTTAGTTAAGTCTGGGCAAATGCCACAACTGTGGAGCACGACTGAATTTATAGCGAATAGTGCAACTCATCATAGGTATGAAATTTACGAAACTTACCATAGAAAATGTATTTATCTAATTTAGAAATGTTTCTACTAAGTTAATAAATTTATTAAATTTAAAAAACAAAACAAATTGTGATGTTAATCTTTAAGGATAAGCAAAACTAATATATATATATATATATATATATATATATATGTGTGTGTGTGTGTGTGTGTGTGTGTGTGAACCGACATTTAGAGATTTAAATAGAGTAAAAGAAGAAAATAAGAACAAAAACAAATAGGAACACGCTTTTTTTATGTACTTCGAAAATACGAATCAAATTCACGCTAGCAAAATATTTTGAAACGAGATCTTCGTAAACAAGATAAGCGTGGGTGGACTTTTCTTAAACCATTCACAGAAATTTTATCTTTATGTATGAATATTATCTACAGATATAGTAATAAAACACACACACACACACACACACACACACACACACACACACACACACACACACACACATATATATATATATATATATATATATATATATATATATATATATGAGAAAATTTCCTCTCATATAAATCTTTTTTTTTTTTTAATTTAGCGTCACCTCCCCTTGGTGCGCATGTGTGTTCACATCAACATAAACATTACTTTAATCCGAAGAAGTCATAAAGAGCGTGACGTATCACATGAAATGTTTCCTTCACTTTTTAAACATCACTTTAATTCCCTATTTTTATGTATGAAGGACTCTCCAGTTTTGTAAAAATTATAGTTAGACGGAATAGTCCATCATACATAATTTTCTTTTTTTAAGAATTTCACCTCAAGCCAGGCGGGTGTGCCACTGGCACACAAGTAGTTACAGAGCGTGAGAGTAAGAGTAAAGAGGGGGGGTTTGAGGAAAGGATAAAGAGAAGGACGTGGATCAAGATCAAGGGATCAGAAGATGTCGATTGACATTGCATTTGAATATTTGAAGATTATAGCTATCAGGGAAGCAAGTAAGAAGAAAGGAGTTTCACTGTCGGGAAGTGTGAGAGAAGAAGCTGTTTGAATAGAAGAAGCAGTTACATTTAACTGTTTCGATAGTGAAAGGGTGGGACCTAGATGCCAACCAAGTAGCTCGCTTAAAGTCATGCAGTTGGGGTACCAGGGAAAGTAATGTCAGAGCAGTTGCCATAAAAATATTTGTAGAAAAGTCAGAGGGAAGCCACATCAGGGAGTTACTTTTCAATCACCCTGTAGTTACAATACATCATCTCAGAAATATAAACAGAAGTTTTTTTTTAGTTATTTGTGATCAGAAAAAATGATTATTTCTGGTCGCAATGCCTATAGTACAACCCCCACTGAAAGCACTTTTGGAACGGTGAGTGCAAACACGCACCACTCCCAACCGTTGGCATTTTAGCGCCCAGTTGGCTTCTAGTGAAGTAAAATTCAACTCGCAACAAGGCTTGTATGCCAGTCGTGAAAGCACGGGTGCACTATTCAGATCCCACAATCCAGGTGGCCAGTTTACTTGTCTCAAGCATGGACCTGAACAATTCAATTCATCCTACTGTGAGAAATTACTCAGTGTCTCGTGTGCTTTCCCTGGCCGAATATTAAACATTCGACATGCCCCAACGAGACAGAAATACAAGGCAACAATCTAAATACGCCCAGCTTCTCATAATTAACAATTTTCTCAGAAATTGAACAAAGAAAGGACCAACATCAAAATAATTTAAAAAAATGACTGTTCCTACCTGAATCTAAAGAAAAAAAAAAAAGAAAAGTAAAAATGGCACAAATCAGTCGTTCTTGGCGGTCATCTTATTTACTGGTAGGACTTCCGCAAAGCAACATGAAAACATCTTTTATTATTAAAAAAATAGCTATTAGAGAGAAACCAATGGATACAAGTCTGGTGGCTGACCAAGTAATCAACTGACGTGTGGAATCTGCCACCTGTTTGTTTAGCCAATGTAACTAATAAATACAACGTCTAGTGTTCTATCTCTACCTGAGTACCAAAACTTTTACCACAATCCTGACTTTTTACAGATTTATTGAATTAAGCTGTTATTTACAAATGTCAACTTTTTATATTTCCTTACATCATTGATATCTGAGTATATTATCTTAATTTTCTGAATTTTTAAAACTTTTAACTAAAAGAAATCTACATTTTTGAAGATGGTGGGATTTATTAATAAGTAACCAATTCCATTCTTTCATAAATAGTAAATCTGATCACTTATTGTGGAGTTAGTTGTTATGAATAATCAAGAGTGGTCTCTCCTTGTTTTGTTACTCTCCTCTTTGAGAGAGCTATTTCTGTTTACTGGGACTATAAAAGGACACTATACGCAAACCTTGTATTCTCAGTTGAATAAAGTTTCCTTAAAGCCTACACCTGCGTACTTTTGTCATTGCAGTCAGTTCAGTTATGTGCCATGCGTGATACACACTTAGGCGATTATGTATCTTTCGATACATGACTGATGAGGCAGATATTTCCCGCATTTCTTTCTGGTACACCAGTTGCCATCCAAGGTTTGTCCTGCTATTTACCCATAGCTGGGGAATGAGAAAAGGATTAATACCTTTCCCAAGGGTATTAGCACCAAATGGATTCGACTGGAATTTGAACTTGACTCTCCGATTCCTCAATCCGTGCCGCTATCCATTATTCCACCGTGCCTCTTTACAGTGGTTAACTTTAATAGATATTTTATCCACACGTGGTCTTGCATTATCGCTTAAGTACAACACACCTCCGCGATTAACCAATGATAAGCGCTTTTTTCTGCATATTTTTATCCATAGTCCGACATTATATACATTACTTTTAATGTATACACATTTTTGAGTAAATGTCCCTGTTTTTTAAACAGTATATTCATGTCTACCGGCCTGAGTTTTTCTAGTCTTCAATAACAGTAATGCGTCCTTTCACAGATTTCGAATGTGCGCCCCGCTTATGTAGAGGAAAACACCGTATAGCCTGGTGTGCTTTTCGACTTCTAAGGCGCATTACGGGTGTCCGGCTACGGCAAACGAAGGCCTTCGACAAACTTAGGCATTTAACGATTCGACGGACTTACGCACTTACCTTCTAAGGCGCATTACGGGAGTCCGGCGACGGCAAACGAAGGCCTTCGAAAATCGGCACTACTTTGAGATAGTGGCCGACGATCATTGCCGAGGCGCACGACGCGCGTCCGGCGACGGCAAACGAAGGCCTTCGACGAACTTAGCATTACGGGAGTCCGGCTACGGCAAACGAAGGCCTTCGAAAATCGGCACTACTTTGCGATAGTGGTCCGACGACGACCACTGCCGAGGCGCACGACGCGCGTCCGGCTACGGCAAACGGAGGCCTTCGACGAACTTAGGCATTTAACGATTCGACGGACTTACGCACTTACCACAATAGAACGCCGGGCTATACGGTGTTTTCTCTTATACACAAAAATAAATAAAATTAAAAAACAAAACAAAACAATTGTGGATTATTTACATTATTCGGACTATTGTCCCCATCTTTGTTGGTATATTTAACACAACGTTTCGGCCGTTGTTCGCTCCGGCCTTCCTAAAGTGGTTGGAATGTCGAATTGAACCCTTATCTAATGTTGTTAAGATTGTATGTGTGTATGTGTGATCGGATGTGTTTTATGCATTTCCATAGTTTTCATCTGATTTTGATGAAATGTATTTTGTTTGATAGAGAATTCTTCAGTTCCGGTTTTTGAGTCCAAATTGTTAGTGACAATGGCTCTCCACTACTTCCTGTCCATTATAACTCTCAGCAACGTTTTACTATTTACTATCCGTTCTTGGATATATATCTTTCATAAAAAATTTAATAAAAATAAATAGTTTAAATTATTACAATAATATTATTTATCATTATAAAATCAGGACCCCCATTCAATTTGTTGACCTCCCCATTTGGGGATGTGCCACCTTCTGCAAGGGATTTAAATCAGTCATTATCGGCCGCTCTAAAAGAAAGCGGATTCTTCATAAGTCCCTTTAAATGAAAACTGCACCGCTAATATTTGGGAATGCTAATCGAAAAATTTATATTTTCAAATTTCATAACGAATTTATTAAAATATAAAGTGCGAGATTAAGTTATTCTACAAGTGCGCAATCGCGAATCCCATGACCCATCAGGGTCGTAGGGACACCGCATGTACTGAAGTCGCAGTAGAAATGGTGTTTCTTGGCCAAGATAGCCTGACGGATCCCAACCCTCTCCAGGCGGTTTTGAAGTTATCTTTTCCTAGACCGGTTGCCACCCAAGGCATAGTCTGCCCTGCTATTTATCCATAGCTGGGGAAGAAGAGGAGGATTCATACCTTTACCAAGAGTATTGAATGTAATGGGTCCACCTGGAATTCGAAATTTTTTCTCATTCCTCAATCAAGCCATAATCCACTGTGCTTTCTACAAGTGCGCCTGAAGTAAAAGGTTGAAAACACTAGATTAGGGGCTTTTGCGATTTCAGTGGCCTTGTTGACCTCCTGAAGTATATTCAAACATTTACTGAATTCATTTTCTATGCCCGGTTTGCTCTCAGTATAGCTTCTGTAAAGTTATTGATCATAACTTTTTGGACGGGGTCAGATTTAATTATGGAAACACAATATATAATATTAATCTTTATTTATAAATAAATCCAAGATATATATATATATATATATATATATATATATATATATATATATATATATATATATATATGTGTGTGTGTGTGTGTTAAAAAATATATTTGATGAAAGCAGTATCATATATTTGAATTAATTATTTTATTATCTTCCAGGTTAATGTGGAATCGTTGCCTTTTTGTAAAGTTCAGTACTGATCATTGTTAACTTTTTTTACTGCTTTTAACTCAAAATTTAATCAGCTTTTATTGTTTTCCAGAGATCTTGGCTTCACTATTGGGAACTAGTTAAACAAAGTGGTCCACGCTTTAAGAAATAGGGACACATTTTGGATAGAATAATTTTTGTACATTAACATTCATTATACCTTCCTTAAGCTACGATGTTTGTCAGAATCGAAAAACGTTGATCTTTATGGATTTAGAAAGAGCACCTTATAGATACACGGTTAAATTGATCCTGACATTTCTCAGAGTTATTGAACAATGTCGTTATTTACAAATGTAAATTTTGAAAGTGTGTTTATATCATTGATATCTGAATATATTATTTTAACTTTCTAAATTTGAAATTTTTTTTAACTAAAAATCATTTGATGATGGTGGGTATCTTCAGCTCAAAATTAAAAGAATTTATATTTACTAAAATTCGTGGGCACCTTGAGGTGGTGTAATGGTCAGCAAGCTTGTCTCGCTTGATAAATTACGACTTAGTAGTGAGTTCGATCCTCACTGGGTGCCTCATACTTTCGGCCTTGTGCCACATCTAAGCTACCCTTGGAAAATAACTAATTACTAAAATTCATACCAAATTCTCCCAGAGCTAGTCCCTTCTACTGCACTCCGGTTGGGTTGACTTTTGCGGGCGACTCAGATGCGCTATTTCTATGTGTGGGGTCTACGTCGCGCTCACCCCGATAAACACGCCAACTTTTTTTTTTTTAAATTGTAAAAATTCCTTGAAAGTACCCCGAATATCAACCACACTGACGAAATGAGAATAACTCCCTGATTTTTCAGAATTTTTCATTCTGAGAGTTGGAGTTGTTGCCAGACAAGCTAAACAGATTTTGTTTTAAAATTTATAATTTGAAAAGAGTGCCAAAAAATTAATAATAAAAAACAAACTTTGATTTAAAATTTCTAATTTCTTGGAGTGAATTAATATTTACGATAAGTAACTTTACATTATTTGGGGTGAATTAACAAAAAGATTCCATGGTGGGATTTTGGAAGTATATGCAAAAACATTGGGGGATAATAACTATTTATCTGAAATGAAGAATAATTGGATATAGATTTATTAATTTATGTCAGTTGTAATTTAATTAAAAATATATATGTATATCCGTTATTGTTATTTAATTAAAATGAATCTTTTTTAATTTGTTTTTCCCCACAGAACAGTTTACCCAAGATAGCTTTGTAAAACTCAAGAATTGGTATTACACTGTATATTATGAACAACACCCTCCTTATAAAATGATAAAAATCAATACTCTGAAAGATTTCCCACCTTTAGGAAAGTCTCATGGATGTTAATTTACAAAATTATTTCCCCCAAAATTTCGAGCTTTTTTTACGAACTGAGTGGTGTTTTCTCTTATATATCATTGCAAAAGTTCGAAAAAAAATTTATAGTCAAGTACATAGTTTCCATTGTTTTTAAGAACTGTCTCTCATCGTTCTACAAGCTTGTAGATGCCATTTTCGTAAAAAAAAAATCTTCGTGTTTTTGGTTGAAAAAAGGTTGTGTGGCAATTTTCGACTAACTGAATAGACTTAATTTTTAGTATCTTTCTATATTTCTGAGATGGGGTATTATGACTAATTACATTATATACATTATTCGGACTGTTATCCTCATCTTCATTATTATATTCACAACGTTTCGGCTGTTGTACGCTCCGGCCTTCTTGAGTGGATAAAGACGTTGGTTAGATCCAGTGACTAGACCCAACGAGTTGTAAGTTCAATACCAGGCCACAACAGTGGTGAACCAAAACTTGGAGAGTTGAGTTAAAGGGAAATAACTGAGACATCCGGAAGAGGCATGTCACGTGGAACTAGAACAATCTATCCCGGTGGGCGAAATAAAGAGTTCGGTTCGAAATTCCAATCACCTGAAGAAAGCCGGGGTGTACAACGGCCGAAACGTTGTGAATATGGCAATGAAGTCCGAATAATGTAAATAATGCAAGTAATCAATTTTTGGTCATTTAAATTGTTCTGTAGAGAGTGGAACAATTGAAAATCCGAAGGCGCTAAGCCAGGAGAATATGGAGTTTCCCATTTCAATTCTTTATGCTTTTGCAAGGTCTGTTTTGTAACACGCGGTCTTGCGCTATCGTGGTGGAAAATGACACCTTTTCAATTTGTCAAAAATCGGCCATTTTTTTTTAATAGGCGGATTTAGATGGGTGAGTTAGTCGCAATATTTTTTTGCAGTATAGTTTCGGAGGCTGGAAGAAGTTCACAATTAATTATACTTCTGCCATCCCAGCAAACGAACATCAGTACTAGAAGTTAACCCGCTTTAGCCACCGGTTGTGCACATACATAAGCTTATTTCAAGTTCCGTTTGCATCAAACTTTACCATAAGCAATTTTTTTCCATCGCCTGTGACTATACTGGGTGTAACAGCAAAATTATCCAATTGTTAGATTAAGCTTTGAACTGATGTATCTTAGAAATGATTAAAGATATCTTACTGGAATTCTCCGATTTTTTTTTTATAACACGATTGGACTCTGAGCAATAAAAATGTATAATTACACTTTAAGCTTAACAGAAGTATCGTGATAAACGTAAATGATATGTCCATCTTTAATTAATCATAGCTAAGGATCGGAAGCTCATGAAGTATTGAAATAAAGTTCAAATATATATATCTATTATTCCAGAACCATCTTTCAATTTATTCAAGATGATTTCGCCCTCTCTAACCTCCTAACTTTCTGACTTGGAGTAACAAGGTGCCTCATAGGTTTCACGTATGATTTCATTATTTTTTCACTGCCGTTTGGGCTTTCATAGCTGAAACTACTCTCTCACGTACCAAGCGTCTTATGATTGAATCTTTTTTAATTGATCTTTTTAGCTCTAAGTTGAAATGATACCTCTTCCTGTTGTGACCTCCTGATCCAATTTTCTTCTCTACTATTCCCCCTTTTTAAAATTTATTCATTGTTCTCTTGATGTTGAATAATGTTGAATGGTACCATTACTGAAGGCCTGAATGATCTTTTTCCTGCCACCATTGCTCATTTTGGAAGACAGTGATTCTGACACAAAACGATTTAACCTGGTCTCTTTTTAGCTGAATAACTGAAAGTTTTTTCAGTGATTCTTACGATAAATTAGTTTAGTGTTTTTTATATATTAAATATGTGGGATGGATAATTATGCTGTTCACGATTTGAGCAATTTTGGTCTTACACTCGGTATATATATATATATATATAGAGAGAGAGACTTTCCCTGACGATCCGCTTAGGTGAAACCTAGGTAGGTTTGTCTGACTCACTGGGTATATATATATATATATATATATATATATATATATATTACTTAGAAAATTCGCATTGATAACGTTTAGATATGAAACTGCAGATATGGAAAATATCGAAACAACTATGACGACAAGACTTTCGCTTAAAGCTACAATTTCCGCCTTGCTTGACATATTGCTTCTTTGTAGCTCAATTGGTCAGAGCGTTGAAATATATTTTCAAAATAAAATTCAATATTGAAATATATTTTCAAAATAAAATTCCACATTGAGGGATTTGGGTTTACTCAGGGAATATAATTTCCGCACGGAGCCATCTAACCAACAAAAACATTCCTCGGAAGAGTAAGTCCCACTATTTTGTTTATCCCTCGTATCGTTCAAAAAGGACTCAGGCGTGTCCGAAAATTTCGACTTTAAAATCTTTCTCTTCGTGCTTCAATTTAGTCAAAAGCTTAATCTGTATAATAAATACGAATGTCAGTGTATCACTGTATCACTGTGTCACACTTTTTCAATTAAAGAGACACAACTTTCTAACTTTTAATATCTCATGTTACAGAAATTTTATATTCCCAATTTTCATTATTGCGCTTGTTTTCGGCGATTTTTTACGTAGTTTTTTTGCGACGAATTTTTTGTACGATATCAATTTTTTATAATTTGGAAATAAATTTAAGAATAATCGAAATTAATTGCAAAATCCAGCGAAACTCACCCATGAAATAAATTTTAATTGTTTGTACGGAAAGTAAGGACCTACGCACATCAAATTGACTTGAAATTAAGTGGCGGCAGAAGAATTATCGTTGAAATTTTAAAAGTTAAGCTTAAATATTAATGTAATACTTAAATGCAGCGATCAATTTTGAGTTCTTCTGTAGTTCATTGTTGCCAGTCGCATACGGCAGCAGTATGCTCCGCAAAAAGAAATCTCCGCCAACAGAGGACCTGATTGCAATCAAGGCTGCAGCGAGGAAAAGAAAGTCCTGTGAAAATGAAAACACAGATCAAGTGGCAGCCAGGAGATTTTCCAGTGCTGAGAATATGCAAAGACTTAGGGACTCTCAAACTCTTGAACAAGCTGAAGGAGCAATCAAGAGCCCTCCGCCGGAGCTAGCTTAAATGCAAGCTAGTATATAATAAATATCATCAATTTTATTGCCAACATTGGTATCATGTTGTTGGCTTCCTCAAATGTTATTACCCGGCCTATTAAATCTACATGTTGATCAATATATATTTTATTTATTCAAAAATTCTAACATAAATATGTTATAACACCACTACAAAAATAGCCATTTTGTTTCAACACTTCTGGTATCTTATCAAGTGACGGTATTGAGCACTCTTTTAAAAATAGTATTTTTGGATATTGGAATTTATTCCGTCTACCCCAATTTTATATGAATGTATTGGTAAATGCTGTGTTCGCAACACTACCAATACAAAGCCTGCCAAAAGAAAGCACTTAAAGGGACAAAAGGAAATAAAAATAAAATTCAGAGAAGCAATAAACGATAAATCTGAAAAAAATGGACAAGGAAACATACAGAGAAAAGGAACGAAAAGACAGACGCAAAAGCAGATATCTACTTATGCATTTATAAACACTGCTCAATGTTCAAATCAACAGAGACAAAGACTACTGGCAAGTAGCAACACTGCACAACAACAGTAACTCAGTTCAAATCGCTACTGAAGTTTCCCACAAACACAATCATCAACCGATCTGATGATCGCGTTTGCTCGAAATCTGAGTCTCTCTCTATACGAGGGTAACTAAAACATTATACGCACTTTCGCCATGACATATCTCATCAAAAATAACTTATCCAACCATAACTTAATATTCATCAACACCATTTCTAAAACAATAGGAGATATAGACTAAACGAGATGATAAATATTCATGAATGTTCTCAAATTTAAAATCCTTCATAAACCAATGACATCCTTGCTCTTGTATATAAACACGTGCAATAAAATAAATCCTGCATTTATCTTGATAATGCTCCTTTAAGGACGAAACGCGTCGGCTAAGAATAGTATTTTCCGATTGTCTCTTTTTTTTATATATATATATATATATATATATATATATATATATATATATATAGCATAATGAGAAGCCACGTATACTTTCTTATTATGTATGCATAAAATAAACAACTAAAAATTTGCGAATTAAAAAAAATAATAATGTTTTTTTATGAAAGTATTTATATATATTTGATTTTTCAGATCGACCTCGAGCTTTCTTCAGAAATAACTGTTTTTAGAGGTTTGTTTACAAGTAGCGTCCGTCGCGAGATGCGGACGTCACGTGATATGGAACGCCACTGTGTTCGGATATTTTTAACGTAAATCTAACTGTAATAATATTTTAGATGTTGTTTAAAAAGAATTTTTTAACTATATCTAAAAAAAATGTTTAACTATTGAAATATTTATAAAGATTTAAAATACCCAAGTCTTTATTTAGCACTAGTTTATATGTATTTAATTTTAAAATCCAGTATTTTTCTTTTTTTTTTCTGCGTGAGTATGTGGAACTGAAATCAGAATCTATCAATAAACAGTAAACAATAAATCTATCATTTACAGTTTTCTAATGAATGTCCTGATTGATTAAAGTGTTCAGCTATGGGGGAATAAAGATTGTTTTGACGTATGGTTTGTTTATGATTGTTGAAGCGAAATCTAAAATTATTTCCAGATTCACCAATATATCCACTATTGAGACATATTGCGCAGAATAAATAGTATATTATGTTATGGCTATCACAGGTGAGGTGAGGTGGGTGTATCTTGATATTGGTGTTGGGTACAGAAAATACATTATCTATGATTAAGTGTTTGCAAACTAAGCAACGAGGTTTGTTACATTTGTAATTTCTTGATTGGTTTGTATTGTTTAGATATTTAGTAAGTGAGGATAGCTGATAGGTTACGTGATTGTTTCTTTGCATTTATGGGTGGTTTATCGAAAATGTCTTTGATCTTTTTGTCTAACTGGAGGTTCTTGTAATCCTTTTTTAAATTGTGAATAAGTGTGTGGGAATACTGATTGTGGTTAAAAACCATGGGATTGTTGTTTTTATTTTTCTTGTATGTGAGAAGTGTGTTAGGATTTATGTGGATAGTTTTATTTAGTGCTTCTTTTATTATTTTTATTGGGTATTTAAATTTTAGGAATTGTTTTGTTAAGTTATTAATGAAAATCTAGATGGTCTGAGCATATGCGATTGATTCTTAGAAATGAGCTCTATACAATAGATTTTTTTAATTTAAGGTGGTGACAGCTGTTACATTGTAGGAATTTATGTTGGTTTGTGGGTTTGTTGTATAGGCTGGTAGAAAGTGTATGTTTGTTTAATTTTATCATGTCGTCTAAGAAAGGGACGGGTGTGTATGAGTGCTCCATGGTAAATTTAATTGTATCGTGGAAGTTGTTGCAGAAAGTAAAAAGTTTTTTTAATTTTTCTGATCCATGAGTCCAAGAAAATGTCATCTATATATCTGAAATAATGTAGTGGTTTAAATTCTGAATTGTCTAGTATCTTCCTTTCTAGAATGTGCATAAAGATATTAGCATAACTAGGTGCCATTTTCGTGCCCATTGCTGTGCCACTAATCTGTAAATAGTGTTTGTTGTTGAATTTAAAATTATTATGTGTTAAAATGAAATTTATTAATTGGCATATATCTGTAATTTGTTAGTTAGGTAATTTTTTGTTACTGAGGAACTCATAGCAAGCTGATACTCCTTCAACATGTGGAATGTTCGTGTAAAGGGACGAAACATCCATCGTTACTAAGATGTATCATGGTGGACTAAGTTAATGTTTTGTAATTTGTTGAGAAAGTCAGTAGTGTCTCTAATATAACTAGGTATGTTGGGCAATAAAGGTTTTAGGATATTGTCTATGTACCCAGATATAAGTTCTGTGAGGGTACCAATTGCCTGATATTATGGGTCTACCAGGTGGTACGATTTTAAGGAATTTGAAATTTCATAGATGTTCTCTTCATTATTTGATTGTGTAATTTGATGTGGGTTGGATGAAAAGGTGTTAGGATGTTTTCTGAAAGGATTTTGGGGAGTTTATGTAGTTTTGGGAATGTTGCTGTTTTAGGGTTCTCAGGAATAAGAGATTTTATGGTATTTTTTATGTTGTGGTTCAGGTTCTGAGTGAGAAGTGATAATTCTGTTTTGAATGTGCTAGTTGGGTCTAGAGGTAAGGGTACATAGAATCTGTTATTTTGAAGTTGTGATTCTGCTTCTTTAATGTAGTTGTTAGTGTCTAAGATGGTTATAGCTCCGCCCTTGTCGGCTGGTACGATAATTATGTCTCGGTTGTTTTTAAGATGGCTTGGTGTTCTATTTTAGATAAGTTGTATTTTTTTAACTGGTGTCCTTTGTTTTTTAAGAAGTAATCCATGTGTTGTCTGGCTTTGTTGGCATATTGATCCAAGTGTTGGTTACGTCCGCTTGGTGGAGTCCATAGAGTGTTATTCTTCGTAGGAGGAAGTTTGGAGTATGATTGGTTAGTGCTGTTGTCTGTATTAGAAGTAGATTTGTTGTCTGAGAAATATTGTTTTAGTCTCAGTCTACGAAGGTATTTTTCCATATCGTAGCAAGGGTTTAGAGGGTTTTGTGGTTGTGAGGGGCAGAGGTTTCTCCTCGGGTGAGAGTATATTTAGATAGGTTAGCGATATGGTTATCAGCAGAGGAAGTATGGGTGTAGTGAACATAATGAGATCTTCGTGGAATCTGTTGTATTAAATAGTTATTCAGGTAAGGTATGTGTTGTAAAATGGGGTCCTCAAGCAATGAGTTTATTGAGTTTTTGGTTTTTCAAAAATATACACTGTGTCATTTTTTTTTTGGTACAGGAAATTGAGTGTCTTTTTTACTTGAAAGTATTGAAAAGGAGAAGTGAAAAAAAAGAAAAATACTAGATTTTAAAATTAAATACATATAAACTAGGGTTGTTTTATATATATATATATATATATATATATATATATATATATATATATATATATATATATAATAGGAAAAAACAGTCAGATTTATAATCCAGAGTTCTTTAGCATTTAATTTAAAAAAAATAGTGCTCAATACACAGTAGAGCATAATTTTATCATTATTTAAAAAAAAATATATATCCATCGCGACAAAGAAATTACTGTTTCAAAACCGAAAAGTGAATCTGAAATTAAAATTAAAATTTGGAATTTGGTCCCATTTTCAAACGATGTTGAGAATACCCTTCGAAAAAATTTACTCTATTTATAAGTTGAACAGTATTATATATTTTAAGTTGATTGGGTAATGAGAATCCAGAATTTTTAATTTTTTATTAAGTGGGTGTTGGCCAATCGACGAATGAAGAAACAGGTGTATTTTTATGACAAACTTAAAGTCGGTTATGGTTGGGTGGGGGTTTAATATTTCAATGAGTCTGTTGGAGCCATTTTCAATTAATCCGAGGGCTCCAACTACAACTGGAATTATTGATTAATAATAATAATAATAATAATATTAATATAAATGTAGAAAAAATCAGATATAAATAAAATATATCTGCGAAAACAATATAAATAAACAACAAAAAGAAAACTTTTCTTTATCAACGTGTTTTGATCCCCTGAGAAACTCTATCAAGGTAAATGTGGAGATATTATTTTGTAACTTGTATTTATACACAGAAATTAAGTGAAGGAAAATATTGTTTTTCAAATTTTCAATTTGAGGACGCTGTAAAATATTCAAGTTTTATGGTGTAAGGAAAGATAAAACAAGTTGGGATGTTAAATGATGTAACATATAGCCTCATAAACGAAAAAAGTATTTTTTGCTAATGTTCACTCTATACAAGGCCCAAGAGCCACTTGAGGTAGAGGGTTATTTAAGTAGTTTGTTGTGTGAGTAGTAAGAAGCACAATTTATGAGTATATGTCCCTAGGCTTGGACATGTTAAGATTGTAGTTGTCGGGAAAGCATCCTTTTGAGAGGAGTCAATTTCACAAATAGCTGTTTGGGAAAAGAAACCAATACTATGGTACCAATAATGCTACTCTTGTTGGCTGACAATTATTAATCCGCATACCGTGTTTACTGTACAGTGTGTTGACTGGTGGGTTGAGTGGCACCAGCACAGAAATGGAATAAGATATGATGCAATTTAGTCAGATACCTTTCTCGTGTAGGGGTTCTTGTCTGAGTATCATTTTCTGGTATACTCTTGCTGCAGTTGCCAAAGAAAAAGCCCAAACTGGTTTTCAACTCAGAGAACCCGTGTCCAACATTTTGGTTTCAATAATTTTTGTCCACAATCTTAACAACATAAAGTATGTAGAAGACACAGTGTTGATAGCAGACAAAGAAAGAAAGGTGCAAAAACTTCTAAAGAAGGTAGTGAAGGAAAGCGAGGAGAACACCAGCCGCAAGAAAACACAATGCATGGTTGTTACCAAAAAGATAAGTCCAAAGTGAAAATTACAAATCGGAGATAACAAAATCAAATAAGTGCGTAAATTTAAATATCTGGGAAGGGTTTTAATAGAGAACAGCGCATGTGACACTGAAAGCCGAAAGCGTATTGGAATAGGCAAAGATGCATTTTAAAAGGTGAGCAGAGTATTAAGAAATAGAAAAAAAATCGCTAGAAACGAGGAAGGGAGTACTAAACTGTTGCCTGATATCTGTCCTCCTGTATGGCAGTATGTACTAGAAGATCTCATCAAAGATTAAGAAGAAACTTGAAGCAACAGAAATGTGGTTCTACAGAAGGATACTGAGGATACCATGTGAGCAACGAGGACGTTTTGAAGGAAATAGAAACAAAAAAGGAAACTAATACTTAACATCAAGAAGTGACAATTGATGTTTCTGGGTTGGGTAGATAATAAGGAAGGAGGGCTTTAAAAAACTGATGCCCACGAGTAGGTAGAGGGCAAGAGGGACAGAGGAAAACAACGCATAACATAGTGAGCTAAATGGATGGCAGAACAGAGCTTAGGAGAAATAACCGAGAGACAAAGTTTATTAAGAGCTACATGGGTAGTGGGGTGCGGTGAGCTATGATCGTCTACGTCCCGAGGGGACACGACACATAAAGAAGAAGAATAACACTGGTCAACACGATTTTTGGTGCCAAGAAACAAAACACATTTTTTAGCTAATTTACTGGTGCTGATTCTAAAAATAACTAGTTTTTCATGGTTAGCTACTGTTTTTCTTGTACTGATCAATTTTGATTGCAACATTTAGTTAATAAAAGTCGTAGAAAGCCATCTATTTTAAGACAGACCTAGTAATTTATGTCAGACACCTGAAATAAACTACTTTTATAAGAAAAAAGTGTTTTTGAGTCAAAAATTTAAAAATAGAAATGCCGAATTTTTCCAATTTCTCGCCAAAATTCAAATTAACTGATAAACGTTATCAGTAATACACTTTAGTAAACTCGATAATTAAGAGGACATGAAAAAATATGAAACTCTCAAATCCTCTGTTCATAAATTCAGCCCAACACTTATCCCTTCACTACGGAAGGAAACCAAGCAAATTGAGAGCATTTTCACATTTGGAAAGAAACTCCAACTAAATACACCCCAATTGAATGCACCTATTCCATTGTACATGATACTGCTGGAGTATCAAAAGGGACTTAAATAACACTGAATATGACAGACAATCAAGAAAGAGAACATGTTTACCATCGTTCTTATGTTCACGAAGGTTTTATTTCGGCTGTTAATTTATTAAGTAATTTGATGAAAATACTTGAGGGTCTTGGTATATTCAATCGTGTTATTTTAAAAGACTTAGAATTTGATTGTTATTGTAAAAATAGTATTTCGCAATAAGCAGACCAATATTTGATGGTTTAAATATGAATTGAGAAGTTTCTACGATTTTATTTTGAGAAATATTATTACCATCGATCATATACAGAAAACAAATGATTTTCCAAAAATGAAGCATTTCTGTATAGCAAAAACGGTAGCTAACCAAGGAAAAGTAAAGTCATTTTCAGATTCATGGCCCTCAAATTAGCTAAAAAAGATGTTTGGTGTCTCGACACCATTTCAGTTTTTTTTATGTAATTATTTATCAATCATTTGTCAGTCCTTTCAATCCTGTTTGCATCCTATGGCTACTACAGCTACACAACTTCATTCATTACATGAGATATACATCAGCTGGCTGATTTCTTTTTCACTTTTGTTTCTAAGTACTAGCAATGTAATTGTCAAACACAATGGGGTTGTTTATGGATCCATACTTCAGATTAGGATAAGAGTACTGGAAACTCTGGCATTCGGGTTGGGATCAAAGTGTAGTACCTGTCTTTTACCTCTCTGTCGTGTTTCTGTCTTTGTTTCCGTGCACAGAAAATCTTTGAGGAATGCCTAGTCCCAGGGATTCTAAATCCTGTGACAGCACCTCCCTCATTGAGCTAAAACGTAAGGGTTTGGTGAATACCATCGCTAACATAACAGTGGTCACAGAGACTGGGTAAATTTTGACCTTAGAGAATATGTACACGTATGGGTACCTCACATTGAAAGTGACTTTTTGCTCGCGTAAATACCGGATCAGAACATAGTATCTGCGTATTATACTAAAAGATGTGTGTGTGTGTGTGTGTATAGTTGCTTACACTGATGTGATTAGTGCAAATCCTTCGGATTTGAGTAAATCCTCACCCAATTTTCTAATATCACTAGCAAAGTAGAGTTATCTGTTGTCATGTGTAAACATCATTCGACATCAATGCAACAAGAGAACCATGCCATATAGTTTGATAGCTCAATATAAGTCGTGTGTGAGTGATTTGTTTTCTACGGTTTATCAACCATTTGTAGGTTATTTAAAGCCAGAAAATAATTTTAGATTGTAATCATTTCTTTTTGAGATAATAATGGTTTACTGATAATTTTAATAATTAACCCGTAGCTGGAGGAGAAGTGGATTCATACCTTTCCCAATGGTATATTTGCGTGTAAATGAATAAAACGAACCTAACTGAAATTGGAACTCGGCCTTCTGATTAACAATTCCGAGCCGCTACCAATTACACCAACTGCACTTGGAAGCTTATAGCACCTGGTATTCTGAAGCGGTCACTGAAGTCAGTGACCAAGCTCGAAATTGCTTAACTTCGGTGATCGTATAGGAACCGGTGTTTCAACGCTATATGGCCGTAAGCCACCACATTAATACGAAAGAGATACAAGAGATGCATCTGAAGTGTATGATTGAATTATGATTTCTTTTATTCCTGGATAGATACGTAATAATAATTCATTTACGCACACACACACACACACACACACACACACACACACACACACACACATATATATATATATATATATATATATATAAACTACACAAGGGGCAATTCTCCTTCGCCTAGAGTATTCACCAAACTTGAAAATATCAGATTATTTTTTATCAATGCAATATTTAAAGATACTATACAGCTTGATAGTTTAATAAAAGTCATTGATGCAGAAACGATACAAGAATAATAAGATTCTGAAAGGAAAGGGACTTGAAAAATTGCTGGTGTGTCTATATGATTGTGTGTGTGTGTGTGTGTGTGTGTGTGTGTGTGTGTACTTTTTAACCATTTCTATTTTAAGTCATCTCACTCATGCAAGGCACTAAAGCCACTGAGACACAGGGGGTTACAGAGTGTCTCAGAATAAGAAAAAAGCAAAAAAAAAAAAAAAAAGTAAGACAAAAACAAACAAAAAAAAACTATTAAGTAGCACCCAGGAAGACAGTAGATAACGATTGACGTTGCATTTGAATTTTTAAAGATCACAGTTGATTGGAAAGGATGAAGCCAAAAGAGAATTCCTCAAACAAGTAGTGCAAGAAAAGAATTGATGAGACCTTGCCGCCAATCCAGTACTGCGTTTAAATTCATAAAGTCTAGGTACCATAGCGAAGAGTTAATCCGAACAATTACCCTGGAAGTATTTATAAAAAGTGCACAGGGAAGCTACATTACGGTGGTGAGAAAGTGGCTGGAGCCGAGACACCAGGTCAGGACCAACAATATTGCTGATTTTAGTTTAAATATTATCAAGAATTTTTAAATACATAGCAGAAACACCAGACTAGATGGAACAGTAATATTCGAAGCATGAACAAATGGTAAAATTATAAATATGTAAGATAGATTCAGGAGATAAAAAATGTCTAGTACGACACAACTTTCTCAGCAGCAGACCTAGCAATGGATTCAATATTATCTTTCCACTTCATGTCAGCCGAGAAAATAAGCACGAGAAAGCGCAATGTCATTTTTATGGATGTTAGTATCAGCCAAGTTGATGGGAAGAAGGAAGGAGTTTTCAGGTGATTGATGGAAAGAAGTTTCATTTTGGAGGTGTTAGAATTAACAAGCCATTCCTTGCCTCAGTTAACAACGGACTCTAGGTCATTTTTGAGATCAGCTGCCAGTTTGAATCAAAGTTACTATCTAATGGTTGCAGATATCAAGTTGAAAACTGATGTCACCAGAGAGTTCATTGATGAAAATTAAGAACAAAGTCCAAGGATAGAGCACTGGGGGGGGGGGACACCTTCATTATTACAAAAGGATCTAGAAGAGTGGCCGTTCAGGATAACTTTAATTTTGTGATTTGATTAGAAAGAGTGAATCAAAAATTTGTCCGAAAGTATAAAACAAAACATCATGACGAGAAAGGAATATACTAGCCACACATCAAAGTGACTACAATAACCAAAAGAGTGTAAATGAGTGAGTATATTGGTTTTCTTCTTCACTCTATAACATTGATTACTCTTAAGTAACATCTTGTTTTGATTGCTTTCAAACTCAACTGGTTTATCTTAATATACAACAGAAGTACAGTAGAAAAACAAATTATTCCTTGTCTGTTATATTCAACGAAGCATATATATATATATATATATATATATATATATATATATATATCGAAGCATATATATATTTCGAGCAATGTCATTGCTTGATCCAATCTCAAATATGTGTAGTGAGCATGTGGACTTGCTAGGGTCTTACATTGTCTTACGTAGATGCGGTAACGATGGAAGTCATTTACAGTATTTGTTACTTAATCTGCATAATGTGTCATAAATGCCTTCTCTGTGTGGTGTCGTTTATAATTTCTCAGGCCTGCCTTACTGAAACAGACGCGACCGCTTTCATTGCAAGTGAGATCATTTTCTAGCAACATTTTGAGGGAAATTAATCTCATGACACTTACAACTATCTCCCTTGAATTTTTCATGTGCAACAATTCTGTTCGAAGTCTCTCTTACCATTTTGCACTGCTTTCCTTCAGGGTGGACCATCTGGATCGAGGTTTCCTCACTCATTTAGCCTTTATCGGGGTGTTCTTGATGCAATCATTACATCTTAATTCCGACTTGTGCGCTGGTCTTTTTCCTTCAGCCAATTCACTGTATAGAAACTATTTAGAGGTTCTATCGTTTTTCAGCCTGACCACACAAATAATGCATCGCAACTCTTACTGAAGTATCAGAGACTCTAAAATGGTAGACTGGCTGCGTTTGAGGATATCAAAGTCACTCACATACATTTGCCATCAGATTTCCAACCTTCACGTATAGGACCAGTCATACCAGACACATTGTAATGAAACCCCATCATTCCCTTCGTAATCCATTGGCCAAATGTAAGTTCTACTCGATCAGCTTCTTCACACAAATCTCTGCTTCACGCACTTTTGCCACCGGATACCCAATATACGACGGAGACACTGCAGGGGATATCGCTCCAGCCTTTTCGTCCGGGAAGTGACCTAGGTCTGGCATACTTACAACAATGAAGACGAAACGCAAATATGGTAAAACTACAACATTGTCTCGCTCATGTTGTGACCATAGACATTTATCTAATTTTTCAAAATTATTACTGGTTTTCTTCATTCGGAGGGAGATTTTATCATCAACAGTATTTCTAATATTTACAGTACTACCCGAGTAAACGATCTTTTCCACAATTTGAACTTTTTCAGCATACACATTAATATCTGGCTCAGTGTAGTTATCTGGAATAGGTTGGGAGACATATAGCGAGATAGATGTAACTTGTGTTTAGAAGAGAAAATTAGAATTATTAAATTAGAAAATCAGAGTATTTTACTAAATCAAAGGAATAGATTGGTTTCCAAATGTCGTCATAGAAGTAAATTCAAACTAACATAAAATGTTTTCTTGCACTATCCATTATCACTTAACACTTATACCTTTAATTCTTTTCCTTAGCGCGCTTTTTAAATTAGCTTCCTACTAAGGTTTTTTTCTCTATTCTTTATTTTAGGTATATCTAATACTCTTATTTACCTTTTATTTATTTTTTAATTGCCAATTGTTTTTGGTCAAGCTCCTTTTTTTATCTGCCATTTTTGTATTTTTCCCTTTTTAAATTTAATCTATAATTAATTTGTGTGATGTATTTATATCTCACCGGTATGGTGCTTATTTGATCTCTTTATTTTTTTTTATTATTGTTGTGATTTTATTAGACCTACGATTATTACTATTATTCACCCCACTTTCTTTAATCTTGTTTATACTATATATATATTTTTTAATCTTATCTATACCATATAAATTTTCTTGTTTTTAAAAAGGTTTTTCTATTTTTCTTATTTTTCTTATTTTTACAATTATCATATGTTATATTTAATACTCATATTAAACGCATCTGTCTTTCAGAATATTTATTTACAGTAATATTGCCGGTTTCAAGAATCTATGATTTTCAAAAGTTGAACTGAGATGGAGAATAGTGTCGCTCTGCCATGGAACTGGAGTTGGAGAATTCTTTCTGTTTATGCCAAAAAAGTGGGCTCAGATTGTTATCTGTTTAAAATGCAATCTGTTTGATTGATTATGATCACGTGATCAAGCACACACACACACACACACACACACACACATACATATATATATATATATATATATATATATATATATATAATAAAAAGGCTTAAACATTAATATTCCATGGTCATAATTTATTCCATTGGAATCGTAAATACGATCCAATTCATCAGACCTACAAATTCAAAAAGAAAACAGAAAAATCAACTCCGGAAATCAAAACAGAATTTAGAGAGAGTCTAGAGAAGGAGGGAGATTAAACCTTAACAGAGAGAATTTTAGGAGAGGTGAGTGGAAGGGGTTTAAGTAAGAGAAATGTTGAAGATCAGAATAAGAGGGAGGGAAAGACGAGGTGGGGGAGAGAGAAGGGGTGAAGGAAAGTAAAATTGAACTACATTTACCGAAAGGGCCGCTGTATAATTGAGAAAATTTGACAACCAACAATATACAAAAATACATACACACACATACATGCATATATACACACATACATCCATTCGCATCCAGTCCTTCATATATATATATATACACATTTACCCATATATATACATACAGACATACGCATACGTGTACATAAACATATATACCTAAAACCTTACATTTCTATACAATTACATACACCCATTTAAACAAATAAACAATGTATCCCTGTATCTATCTATATATACATACTTATCTACGTACATATACACCCATATACAAATATATATGAGTACATACATACCAAAACATACACACACATATATACACACATCTACATATACATCCATCTACATATACATCCATCTACATATATATCCATCCATCTACACATACATACATCCATATACGTATACATAAATATACATATATACACATACATGTACATCTATACATACACATACATATACCTATATACACACACCTACATATATACACACATATACACACACACACACACACACATATATATATATATACATATATATATATATATATATACATATACACATACATATACATATATATATATATACATACATATATATATATATATATATATATACACACATACATATATATATATATATATATATACACACATACACACGCATGTATATATATATATATATATATATATAAATTAAAATTTAAAATCTAAATAAGTAACATTTCAAAAAAATGGATTATTATTACGTATCTATCTACCAATATAAAATAATAATATTAATATTAATAAAAAAAATAATATTTTTTCTACAAAAATGATTGGTAGAAAATGTCATGAAGCTATATCTGGACTTAGGTCTCTGTTTGGGACCTAGAAGGAAATGTGTATACAACGGAAATCAAAGGAAATAATAATAATAAGAATAATAATAATAATAATAATAATAATAATGCTTTCCAGTTAGTGTAAATACTTGTGTTGAATGTAGAATAAAGGGTTTTTCCTTTATTCTACATTCAACACCATCACTTGATAAGACACCAGAAGTGTTGAAACAAAATGGCTATTTTTGTAGTGATTTTATAACATACTTATGTTATAATTTTTTTATAAATAATAATTTATTAATATTTATGTTATAATTTCTGAATAAATTATTATATATATATATATATATATATATATATATATTCATGCACGTTTCATTAAATAATATAGACAAGTGCTGTCTATTTATTTTATGTAATTTTTTCGTAACGTCTGATAAATTTAATGACTTTATCGTTGAACGAAGAAAGAAATTCACAATATTGATCCATTTTTTTTTAATACAATCTAAACTTTCGGCTTACATAAGCCATTATCAAAGATGTCAGTTACAACATATTAAACAATATACGGACATGACAGTGATGATTGTCTGTCATTGTTTACATAGATGATTTCTAAGCAACGATAAACACGTGCATATAAGACGCTAGAAGCGAAAATGCCACCGCATCTCTGGCGTCACATGTGCCCACACGAGAATGAATTGTAGAAGTATGGGAAGCAGTTGGTATAAACCAATGGCTTCTGTTACCAATTATAGACATTTAAGAATATTTGTAGAGATGCCATAATTGATTTTGTTTAGGTTGGCGTTTCAACTGTTTGATGTATAATGCTTCAAGGATTTTTTTAGTTTTTTTGTCTATTGTTTTCATGTCGAAGTATAATTGTGTTTTTTCGACAAGTATTTTACGGAATTGTGTATGCAGGCAGGCATGTTGTTTTAAATGCCTAAAAATGTTAGAGTTTTTCATTCAAATGTAGTGTCAAGCGTCGTTTCGAGTTAGTGGTCTGACCAACATAAATATTATTTAATTCGTTGGAATACACTCTCCAAAAAGGGCTTGAATTTATAAACTATGTTGGTTTTTGCAAATCGCTAACCAGGGGAGAAGAATCATTGCGAAGAATTAAGTTGGATATACTAGATTTAGTGTAGTATATGATTAATTTAATTTTTTTGCTCGGATCTGTAGTTGATATATGATAATTTACTAAATTTTTTAGTACATTTTCATCTTATATATAATTAGTATGCATTTGATTACGATATCGGAGATTAATATGTTTGAGATCAGTAGAAGCAGTATCTGGTTTTAAATTCATTCTTCATAGATCCAATGTATATCATATTAGTATTAGGACTCTCAATGGATAAGATAGTACATTGGTATACCACAGATTTTACGCGGCATATATTTTCCAATGGGCAGTCTTCTGGGTTTCTACAATCACATAATTTTTCACTATTTTTGTCTAATTTAAGTGTAGGGTTTTTATTAATACTATTCTGGCATGGAGGTTTATTCAGGATCTTATTATTGTGTTTTTTATTATACTTTCTAGATTTTCAGTGCAACTGTAACTTAATTTTAGGGTGTTTTTATTAAATATTTTACTAAGTCTACTATTTGTAGGAAAGTGTTTTTTTAAAGCTAGGAATTTATGTCCTACCTTAATACTAACCCTTTGGTTGAACGGAGGGGTATACCAAATGATTTTTCTTTTCCTGTTTTTCTTCTGGTTAGTACAATTGTTTCTATAATTGATGTTAGTATTTTTGTATCCACTATTTTTTAGGGCTGCGTTATAAAATTACTGTGTTGTTGGAATATTTTTTTTATCAGCGGAGTTAATGCTGATTCTATTCTCTATTGATGAGGGTATATGCTTGATTATGGATGGAGGGTGGTTTGACTTAGAGTGTATATACAAAGGGTTAGTGTTAGGTTTTCTATAACGTAGGTATGTGTTGTTTATTAAATTTAGAGTTTTTTGCCGACATCATCAAATTTTCACATTGAATAATTAGCATAAAAAACAAACAATGAAATAAAATAATAAATACAAATTTTAAACTTCTTAGTCTAAATAAAAAGTTTAAATGCCCTACCATTGGGTAGGGTATTTAAAAAAAAAACAAAAAAAAAAACAACCTTTATGAAGTCGTCAAAAAACAAATGTTAGCGAATTATGACAGTTTTTTATATACACAAAACCCTTTCAGGAAAAAACAAACAAACAAAATAAAATAAAATAAAAAAATAAAAAAAATCTCCATCGACACTTAATCAGACTAGACGATGTCATACAAGGTTTGCGTATAGTGTCCTTTTATAGTCCTAGTAAACAGAAATAGCTCTCTCAAAGAGGAGAGTAATAAAACAAGGGGAAACCACTCCTGATTATTCATAACAGATATTATCGTGAGTTTTCGCTTTTCTCAACATTTTAACACTACATGTTTGTCTTCAATGATTTCATTTTCATTTTTCCGGATATATTGGCTTCTCAGATAATATTACCAGTTGTTTTTATTTTCTTTATTATTATTAATCTTTTCCTTTCCATTTTGGCTTCTCTTGTGTTTGTTTCTTTCGTGTATCAGGTTTTTCAACTTAAACTTATCGTCTCATGGGTGTATACTTTTCCTTTTAGGTCTTGGAATGGTCACACATGTGTTCAGCTAACGACAATATGATAATGTTATTAGATTACGCTGTTTAGATCTAGATGTATTGATATCAGTTTTGAATCTAATTTATTAACAAATTGTAAAAGTACCGTTTCATTTTTAAGGGCTTGGATGTTATACCTCGGAGTTTTCCTTGGTTTATGTGGGTAGAAGCTAGATATTTTGCAGACTGGTGTTGTCAGTAAGTAAATATAATAATCTTAAGTTGTCTGAATTTCTTCGATGAAGCATTGTCATTGTTAATTTTTGACTCGTACTTCTTTCATCTTATTTTGTTACGTGTGTACATCTACTAGTAAATGAATGTTATAGTCTTAAGTTATCTGAATTTATTACATGAAGCATTGTCATTATTAATTTTTGACTGGTATCTTATTTTTTTTTTTTTCTTTACGCCTAGTAGTAGTAATAGATGTAATAGTCTGAAGTTGTCTAAATTCCTTAGATGGAGCATTGTCATTATTATTAATTTTTGACTCGTATTTCTTTCATCTTATTTTGTTGCTTGTTTACACCTAGTAGTAGTAGATGTAATACTTGACTGAATTTCTTAGATGAAGCATTGTCATTATTATTAATTTTTGACTCATATTTATTTCATCTTATTTTGTTGCTTGTTTACACCTAGTAGTAGTAGTTGTAATAGTTTTAAGTTGTTTGAATTACTGGCGGGATTTTATCTCCTGGCAGATCCAACCTAGCCAAAAAAAAAAAAAAAAAATTGGAGCCAGATAAATCCTTAAATGCCTAAAGGAACAAACGTCAAGGATAAAAAATACGCTTGCATAGGCAGGCAAGCGTCATTGCTTTGATATGTCGTGATCGATGTCTGAAGAAAAAACATACAGTCAGCATGGATCAACCAATTAGCTAAATACTGCGGTTGCTAATAGGAGCTTATGTCCTTACTGTTAATTCGACCAACACAAATCCCAAGAGCCACTCAAGGTAGCGATTTACTGAGTGAAATTGCTGTAAAGAGGAAATAAGAAATAAAAGGACGTGCCAGATGGATATATTTTGACCCTGAGAAGAAGTTGCCTGGGTGCAACTTACTATTTATCAAAGAAACGCGAAGGGAATGGGGATGGTTTACCACCGTAAACACGTTGTGTCGTGTCCTTGCTGTGAACGTCTGACCTGGTGGAACTAAGGAATGTAATTCGTCCGAATAGCAGTCATAGTAATAGCGATAGAGTAATGACAGGCTAGCGATGTTTCGTCTATGGGATAAGGGTTACAAAGTAGAGGATAATTATTCATTCACAAGGCCGCGAAATCGCTTTTGGATTCTGTCAAGGCTGGCGAATGACGACTGAATAACACCAGTCCAGATATGGCATCAATACTTGTTTCTTGGTCTGATCTGACTCTTGTAAGCATAGAGCATGGTCGTAGGGTTTACGTATTTCCTGAATCAATACAAGGCACAAACCCTTCTTCCAATATCTTTAGCGATGGTAAGAATATACGAGTTCGATTGGAGTTAGCTTTAATTCCAGTAGGCGTTCGATGAAAACAAAATGCAAGCCTTCTTCAAAATCTGCAATTGCTTGCCCAATATCAATTTTCCTGTTAAACTTATTTTTGGCTCCAGCGCAATGAGAAACTCGCAAGATTGCCAAAAATTGTCCAATAACCAGTTTGGAATTAAGGAGAAATTGTAAACACGAACCATTTGACCTAGCAAGCAGCTTTCCCGCATTGCGCCCACCAGTAGATTAACAGCTTTACCTAATTTCAATGAATATCCTTAGCAACACAGGATTTCAATTGCATCATCAATATATTTATTTATTTGCAAATAACTATAATTATGTATTGCATTAATAGGAAGTGTTTGATATCGCTCTTAACCCATTAACACCCACTGTAAAATCTTGTAATAAAAAAAACAATCTGGTATTAATTACATTTTTTGCTTCTGGGATAAGTTCGTTTATTATGCAGTATTTCGCTCTGGTGGCGTTGTGCCAGTGACAAAAGAGCGTGTGTTTGCGCACATGCTCGTGATATAGATGGATAGATTCAGATAGATAAATATTAACAGACGGAGATAGATAGATAGATAGATAGATAGATAGATAGATAGATAGATATTAACTGACTGAGATAAAGAGATAGATAAATATTAACAGATTGAGATAGACAAATATTAACAGACTGAGATAGATAAATAGATATCAACTGACTGAGATAGATAGATAGGAATAGATAGATATTAAGAGACTGAGATAGATAGATAGATAGATAGATAGATAGATAGATAGATAGATAGATAGATAGATAGATTGAGATCGATAGATGGAAAAAGGGGAGAGATGTGTTGGGTGTTTTGTTCAGCGGGTATCAATTTCTATTGGTTATTTAATGCCGTAATCTTAATTTTTTTCTCTTCACTTTTATTTTTTTCTTAGATAATATTGGTTTTAGTGATAAAAGTATTACTAATTCACCCATAGATGGGGGAAAGAGATGGATTCATGCATTTCATGAGGATATTTGCATGTAAGTGAATATAACGAACACAACTAGAACTGGAACCCGGCTCTCTACTCATTACACCCCACCCACACATCAAAGATTACCATACTTGTTATTCCAAAGCGGTCACCCATCTAGGAACTGATCAGGCTCGAAGGTTGCTTAACATCAGTGATCGCACAGGGACCGATGTTTCTACGTGATGTGACTGTAATCTGAGAGGTGAGAGGGAAAGAAAAAGCACATTTACCCATAGTTTGAAGAGTTCTGGTATGAGAAGCTAATCTCGCTTGACTAGACGCTAGCAGAATGAGTTCGATCCTCATCATGTGCGCTAGATCAAAACTTCATATATATTAACAATTGACGAATTTATCAGCGGAAGTGTGAGGTTTATTTAATTACCAGTGTAGAAATATGATGCAAGGTTCAGATTGAAACAAAAGAGAGAGAAAAACAAGTAATATAAGTTAGTAGCTTAGCCCGTGCGGAAATATTAAAGCAATAATAATACTGAACACTCTTCCTTTATAAATGTAGCAAACTTTAAGCAATATATATATATATATATATATATATATATATATATATATATATATATATATAAATTATAAAATCATGAAATCAATAATGCCATTTTCCAGCAATTCGGTGGTAAAATTTTAGAACGAAGCTAACAGCTTCCAGTTGTGTATCTGATGGTTTGAATTTCATCCAGGGGTCTAATCGAAGCCCCCACCCCTCACACACACACACACCTACACCTGACGAGTGGACGGTGTAATTGCTGGAGGTGCATCTACGAAACTCTAGAGTCGGGATGCTGAAGGTAACATTAATCAGCTAAGTGACAAATTGTATTAATTTTTCTCTTCCTCTTCTCGCTCTCTCTCTTTATATATATATATATATATATATATATATATATATATATATATATATATAGGAATAGGTAGGATATTATGTATATTCACTAGTTTTATATATATATATATATATATATATATATATATATATATATATTCACACCTGGTGCGAGGGTAAATTGTCGCTATTTTATATTTTTTATTTCGCGCATACACGTTGCTTGTTTTTGATTTTTGATTGAACAGTATAGTAGGGTCTGTTGGGCACCGTTTGCGAGAAAACGAGCACCATGACGCAATTCACTCGACCAAAAATTTGGAAACGGCATGCTCTACTGCTTGCCATTTGCGCCGGAAGCTCTAATATGAACTTCAGAGTGTTTGAGTCTCAATCTGAGGACAGTTCAGTGGATTCTTAAAGTGTTGGGTGTGTCTAAAGGTTTTTCCGAAGGTGTTTAAAGTGATCACTAGTGATGGCAACGTTATGCCTCCATTCATTGTCCAACAGGGCCTCAAGACTCAACACGGAGTACCTTGAGGAGGTAATGCTGCCCTGGGTCAAGATGGTGGCTGTTGGAAGACAGTATGTCTGGCAACAGGACTCTGCACCATGCCACACAAGCAGGAGACCCAAGTCATGGTTGTCAGACAATTTCTGCGACCACATCACCCACTACATCTGGTTATCTAGACTGCAACTTCCTTAATTATTATGTGTGGGGGCTGTTGAGCGAGCAACCAGCAAAACTCCTTGTAACACCAAAGATGAATTGAAGGCAAGGATTATGGCAGCACTCACCATCTTAAAGAAGGATAGCGTTCAACAGAGTTGCAGAAGATTCCGAGGTGGTCTGAAGATTTTATTGAATAAATTTACTGTTTAGTATTTCAAGATAATTTTGTGTAATTTTGGTAAATGTATCTGTTAAAACAAGATGTCAGTGTTATTTTCATTTTGCGTCATTTAGACGACAATTTATCCACCGAACCCGTTATATATATATATATATATATATATATATATATATATATATATATATATATATATATATGTATAGCTTAGTAAATTTAGAAGCAATCCTTCTTTTTTAAATCTGTTCTGTTAAATTGAGTAGACAACGTATGTCTTTTGTTGGGTTTCTGCCGGTGTCGAATTAGTTGTTCATTTCGGGACAGGATTACAATCTAAATATACCCTGTTTAATATTTATGATCTGCAGTACCCGAAGATAAAATTTATTATACAAATTCGACACAACCTCGGCAACATATATTGGTTATGTCATAACAATGTCTCTCTGTACAAAGAAGTATATAAAATCGTATAACATATTCGCAACGCCCCTGCTAATTTCCGTAAGATTTTGTTCAATAATACAATAGGCGTTTTTACCATTAACTGTAAAAAACAAAAAAACAAAACAAAAACGTTTGCATGTCCTAGAGGCTGTTTACATCAAAAGAAAGCAATCCACTATCAATGAAATGATATTCAATCTAGGCGCTCACGTTTTATAACACTTTTAAATTGTAAAGTCATATTTGACATGTGATGCTAAATGTTATTTTATGAAATAGAATTTATCATCACGAAGCATAACACGTGAAAATACGTTTATTTCAAACTCTAAACTGACAGCAATACAAACGCCATATTGCCTTCTTCATTACTTTTAATCGCCATTCTTTAAAAACGACGAACGTTATTATAGTGGATACTCGCAGATGAAATAGAGGCCCTATACTAATTATTATTTTAAACAAGATTATTAAAATTTCTCGAAAGCGTAGTGCGATAGATGCAATACATACTGTTTAAAAATAAATATAAAAACAATACGTCTGTTTCAAATACGTGTATAAACCATAATAACGTTCAAGTTATATATATATATATATATATATATATATATATATATATATATATATATATTCTTTATTGTTATGAAAAATTACATTGAGGCATAATCTATCTTCCATATTTATAAGTCTACAGTTCGTCTTTGCTTTGAATACGGCTGCCGTATCTGGTCTGGTGCTTCGACTATAGAATCTTGATAACATCCAAAGAAGAATCTGCCATGTTATTGGTCGGGCATATTCCCACCGACACAACTTAGATACTGTCTGACTTTCTATAAATAATTTCATGGTAATTGTTCTGGTGACCTATCCGCTATGGTACCTAGACTTTATGAATTTAAGCACAGTACTAGATTGGCGTCTAGGTCTCATCATTTTACAGTTGAAATGGCTAGATGTAACCGTAAGTTCTATGCTAACAGTTTCTTCTCTCGCACTTCTCGCTTGTGAAACTCTCTTCCGGTTTGTTGATTCCCAGTCAAATTCGATCTTCAAAATTTTAAATTTGACAATCATTATCTTCTGTCTTCTTAATTCTGGTTCTTTTATTATACTCGTTCCTTAATGGTAGTTTTTCTCATATTGTCGAACATTCACTAACCCCTTATGTCCAAGTGGCTTTATTGCCTTGCTTGGGGTGACATGATTTTAAAAAAATAATGGATTTTTAAATCCGATATTTTTTCTAACTCTAAATGTGGGTACACGTGTTTGAGTCAACATATCTGTTTTTTAAACCGTGAAGAAATGTCAACTCACCTTGAAATCAAATGTCTCGTTAAAGAAAATCTGTCTCCCAACAAGAAGCGAAACCTCCATTCACTTTTTAGTCTGGGGTCCTACTTTCAAACCAAGCATAATTTAACACGGAGAGCGATCACAGGAAACAAGACAGTTTGAATCGATCTCAAGGCAGGTAGACATTAAATCCACTGAATGTCTCCTCTTTCTCTCTCTTTCTCGGTCTCTCTGTCACAAACACACACACACACACACACACACACACACACACACACATATATATATATATATATATATATATGATATAATGGAATAACCTGTCACCCCTATACCTGTCACATTATAGGTAGTAATTACGTATAAGTATCTGTAAGACAACAGACTACATCTATCCCCGTGGGGGCGGGGGCTAGCAAATACCGTCTAGCTGGAATCTTTTTCGGCTTGCAGGTCGAACTCTCTGCCTCTGAGCAGAGGAACCCAGACGGGGCTATGCCGAAGACTTGATCCCGTTTATGTGGGGTCTACGGGAATTTTTTGGCCGAGCCTACTGTCTCGGGAACCCTACATTAAATTCGGCCTTGTGCCACTTCTACCATGTGATTTCGTGGGGCAGTTAGTAGATACCGTCTATGCGGAATCTTTCCCAGCTGTGCTGGTTGAACTCTCTGCCTCTGGGTAGAGAGGATCCTCAGACGAGTCTATGCCGAAGGATAGCGTCTCGTCTAGGGAAACAACTACCCGACCCAACATTTACGGGCTCTATGGGGAATTTTTAGCCGAGTCTACGGATTACCCACTTTAAACTCGGCCTTGTACCACATCTACCCTCGTGGGGCGGATTAGTAAACTTTGTCACGCTGGAATCTTTTCCAGCTTGCTGGTCGAACTCTCTGCTCGGAGGCAGAGAGAATCCCCAGACGAAACTATGCTGAAGGGCACAGTCTCGTATCGGGAAACAGCTACCCAACCCCTTTTTTTTGCGGGTTCGGATTACCTACGTTAAACTAGTTCTTGTGCCACATCTACCCTCGTAATGGTGGTGGTGGTGGTGGTGGGGGGGCTAGTAAATATTGTCTAGCTGGAATCTGTTCCAGCTGTTCATAGCCTCGTCCGGGGAGGTAGACAGACCAGAACCCGTTTATGCGGGTTCTACGGGAAATTTTTGGCCGAGCCTACGTTAAACGGCCTTGTGCCACATCTACCCTCGTGGTGGGGGAGGGGCTAGTAAATTTAGCTGAGATCTGTTATTCAGGTTTAGCTGTTGTTGAACTCTCGGCCTTCAGGCAGAAAGGAACCGGGACCAGGCGATGTCGAAGTGCAGAGTCTCGCCCCGAACCCGTTTATGCGGGGTTACAGTGAATTTGGGGGCGAGCATACGGCCTCAGATTGAAGCACATTAAATTCGGCCTTGTGCCACATCCTACCTCATGGGGAGGCTGATAAATATTTTTTTCTTTCTATCTGAGATCTTTTGAGTACGACTCAGACCTACGCGAGAACTACCGACCTTCCATTAGTGGCACTCACTACTGGATTTACTTGCGACGACCTTGTGCATAACTGCTACCTTTATTCTTATTGTATTAGTTTTTACAATAAACATTTACTTATTTTATCTACAGTTTTTTTCAAGTATATATTTCTATTGCTTTTGGAATATATATATATATATATATATATATATATATATATATATATATATATATATATGATAATATAGTCTTGGCAACACGCACGGTCTTCATATGCCATCTGTCAGGCCTGCACCCTGCAGAGATCATTCCATTCTCACCACCAAAGGACTGAATTTTGACCAGATAATTATTTTTGACGAGATAAACCGTTGCTATATATATATATATATATATATATATATGTTTCGAAATTTTCTCTCCAATTCCTCAATCCAAGCCATAATCCACTGTGCTTTC
The DNA here is from genome assembly GCA_903632075.3 of Acanthosepion pharaonis. Taxonomy (NCBI): domain Eukaryota; kingdom Metazoa; phylum Mollusca; class Cephalopoda; order Sepiida; family Sepiidae; genus Acanthosepion; species Acanthosepion pharaonis. The sequence continues at coordinate 580,195 of CAHIKZ030005507.1, forward strand.
TACAAGTGCGCCCTGAAGTAAAAAGGTTGAGAAACACTAGATTAGGGGCACGCGATTTCCAGTGGCCCGTGTTGACACTCCTGAAGTATATTCAAACATTTACTGAATTCATTTTCTATGCCGGCGGTTTGCTCTCAGTATAGCTTCTGTAAAGTTATTGATCATAACTTTTTTTGGACGGGGTCAGATTTAATTATGGAAACACAATATATAATATTAATCTTTATTTATAAATAAATATATATATATATATATATATATATATATATATATATATATATATATATATATATATGTGTGTGTGTGTGTGTGTGTGTGTGTGTGTCTGACACAAGTGACCGTCACCGGCTGCTTGACGCCTACAAGTCTATCTATCTATGCAAAACATTTAGTAGTGATGTTCCTATGAAGACAACCTTATGGAAAATAATTATAGCAAATTTCAGGAGCAGTCGTGTGTGCCAGGTAGAGTAAAAATATTATCGGTGATAATTTGTTTACAAACTTGGCATCGGGGTTTATGACATGTTAAGTTGCTTTAGTCAGTGGCTGATTTGTGTAGTCTAAATGATGTTAAAGAGTAATTGTAGATTTGGAGGTTGTCGCCTGACGTTAAGTGAGATTTCACTAAATTTCCTGTTAAGTTTCAGGTACTGGAAACCATTTTGTAATATATGACGTAGTTTGTAACTTGTAATCAAAATGGAAATTTTGGAATTTGTCTTATTTGTTTTGCATGTTAGAATAGTATCTCCATCGTGTTTGGGAGCCTTAATGGGTGACTATTTGAATGGTTTAGAGAGGGTAATTACGATTAGCTGAAATTTTTAATTGGTTTTGAGAAGATAATTTCGATTGACGGGTGTTTTTAATTGGTTTTGAGAGGATAATTTCGATTGCTGGAATTTTTTGAATTGGTTTGGAGAGGATAATTTCAATTGATAACACTACAAAGCTCATCTTTATAGCCTCAAGCGTTGCACTTTCTTGCCATACAGTCTGCACTTATATGAATCCATATGTTAGTCTTTCTGAACAGAGTCTGTAACTACTCTTTTGTCTATTTCACCCCCCCACTATGCCTTACCAGGGAACTTCTTTTCTTTATGTGTTGTGTATCGTCATGCCTCTCCACAAATTCGTGTCATTTGTAGCCCTTAATAAATTTTGTCTTGTTATTTATTCTAAAACCTGTTCTGCTATCTATTCGCCCAATCTCACAGTTGTTTCCCTCTGTCTGTCTCTCTGTCTCTCTTGCCTTCAATCTGTCCTGTGAGTATCAGATTTTCAAAGCCCCGTATCCTCATTATGTGCCCTAGAAATTTCAACTGTCTTTTCCTGATGTTAAGTATAACTTTTTTGTTTCAGTTTTCTTTAAAAATTCGTTGTTGCTCACATAATCGGTCCATGGCATTCTCGGCATCCTTCTGTTGAACCACATTTCTCTTGCTTTAAGTTTCCTTAAACTTTTAGGTGATTATACAGTAGAACACGGGTACTTGGACTTCAGAAGAAGTCGTAACCTTCTCATGTAGCAAACATTTCTTTCATCCGTCTCCCAATGATGTCATCCAAGTCCAGAATACCAAGGTATTTATATCCAGTTTCCTCTTGGTCAACGATGGTTGGTAATTAAATTACTGTACTACTGAAACTTTTCCCTAGCTTCATCGCAAGTACAGCGCACTTCGTTATCCCAAATGCCAAAATCCTTGCAGTAAAGGTTCAGTTTGCCCCAATGAGTCAATCTGTCTGACCCACTCTTGGTGAAGTTTTGATTTGTCCATAAAAAGGAGATTTTTCGTGGCATTTTCAAATATGTATTCAATTTTTACTTTCTCTAAAACCATTGACAATGGAATCAAAGAAAGCACGAAGAGTAAAGTAAAGAGGTGAAGAAATCGCCCTTGAATATTTTCTTCGTCTAGTGACAGGCACAAGGAATTGATCCCTTAGATTTAGGAAGGCGTGTTGGTTTGCAGAAGGTCAATTTTAGGCTATACCGAAAATCTGTAATCAATTCAATATCATATCATAAATCTTTTGAAAGTCAATCCAGACCATAGACACGTTGGTTCCTCGTTGCATGCAGTTTGCGAGCAGAGCTTTATGAATGTCAAGTTGGTCGCTGGTACCCAGAGATCTTTTCCGGTGCCCTTTTCTGCTGCTCTGGTAATAGGCTGATAGACAATTATAATTTTTATTATGTTTTTTTTTTTTAATTTATTTAACCGGTTTACAGCAACAACAGCACCTACTACTACTACTACTACTACTACTACTTCTAAAACACACACACACACACACACATATAAAAATATATATATATATATATATATATATATATATATATATATATATACCATTTGCGCACACACACACACACACACACACACACACACACACACACATATATATATATATATATAAATAAAAAGAACAGTAAGATATATAATCCGGTGTTCTTATAGATATTTTTATTTTTACAAAATAGTGCTCAATGTAAATTTACAGAGCATTAATATTAATATTAGAACTGTGTAGCGAAAAAAATCATATTTTAAATAAATCAATTTATAATATATATATATATATATATATATATATATATATATAGGGTGTTCCAAAAAGTTACCAATGTATTTTTCATACATTTCCTTCTTTTTTTTCACAATTTAGGTTAAATATTGATTCGTTTTCTGAGGGTTATCAACCCTTTGCAGTTTATTTAAAACCAGAAAATATTTTTAGCATGTAAGAATATTTTGGGGCAATAATAATTATTCAGTGATACAAATCTTACTAATTAACCCATATATGGGAGGAGAAGAGGTGGCTTCATACCTCATAAGAATTTGATAAACAAACAGAAATTATAATGTAGACATAAAGTGGGTGATCAATTCTATATTGCAAGCAATATATACACTGATCCCTCCCATTGTGACTACTGTATTTTCTATATATTTCAGAGAATGGAAATAAATCTTAAAGACAAACCTGTGTAGCTAATCAGTATTACATTGATTCATTAATTCATTTTCTACAGCTTATCAATCATTTGCAGGTCATTTAATGCTAGAAATGAGTGTAAGAATTTTTTTGAGTGGGAAATAATAATGATTTAGTGATACAAGTCTTAATAATTAAACCATAGCTGGAGAGAGAAGATATATATATATATATATAATTATTAAAATTAAGTTGAATTAAGGTGTCGAGTCCCGTTTCATCCTCAAGCGAAAATTTAGGAATAAGCTATCTTGTGGTTTGCGTGTGTTTATAAGTATGGTCCATTGCAACATTAATTACTATGGAAACTGTAAAATTGTAAAACCTGGAATGACCCATGCCCTTTATGCCTACACGAAAAACTACACATCATTAAGTTTCTAAATAATGAAAAGTTATTAAACCATAGGAAGTTAGCGGTTTTTTGCCGAAATAAGCAAATTTTCGCATTAAATAATTTGCATAAAAAAATAATTAAATAATAAATTCAATAGTTTAATAAAAGTCCTAAAAGCTTAGCCAAATCATTAAATAGAAAAAAACCTTTGTGAAGTCGTCAAAAAACAAATTGTAGTTCAGTGCAACACGTTTGTATATGAAACAGCCATTTGAATAAACAAATAAATAAAGAGATTAACAGATAGATAATAATAAAACAAAATCCTCCCGACACTTAACGACTTGCCGTCGCGCCATGAAATATCCTTCGCTGTAAACTAACTAGACGGTGACCGTCGCCATTAGCGTTGAAATAGAAACCCCACTCTACCTTGGTATAACCTTTCCGAAGGTGACGAATCTGTAGATAAGAATTAACTGTAGAATCTGTAGATAAGAATTAACTGTCTGACCACCTAACCAAGATGGCCGGCCCAGCCGTTTCCATAGTAATTAATGTTGCAATGGACCATACTTATAAACACGCGCAAACGACAGGATAGCTTATTCATAAATTTTCACTTGAGGATGAAACGGGACTCGATATCTTAATTCAACTTAATTTTAATAATTATATTGATGGTTTTGGCTCTCGTTTTTGAAACATCAGAACGCTAATATAGCGAAAGAATCATATTTAAAAAAAAATATTATAATATAAGTTCTACTTTTGTATGGAGCACTGTCTTCTTAAAAATAAAAAAAAAATACTAAGGAACTCCGGATTATTTGCCTAACGTGTTCTTTCTATTTTTCTGCATACTTGCGCGCGCGCGCGCGGACACACACACACACACACACATATATATATATATATATTATAAATTAATTGATTTAAAATGTTTTTTTTCGCTACACAGTTCTAACCATGTCAATTAAATTCGAAGCTTTCAGCTTCCATTTTTGAAACATGGTTAGAACTGTGTAGCGAAAAAAAATATTTTAAATCAATTAATTTATAATATTAATGCTCTGTAAATTTACATTGAGCACTATTTTGTAAAAATAAAAATATGTATAAGAACACCGGATTATATATCTTACTGTTCTTTCTTTTATATATACAGTAGCGTACAAAATTAAGGGACAAAATTTTAAAACCTAATATTTGTTAGAAATAACAACTGTGAAAAGCTGACATTTTGACAACTGGTAGTCGTTATCATCCATAATAACATACTAAAATTTGAACCATTTGCAAAGGATAGAAAAAGAATTATAACAATTATTTATTTATTTTCAAAATAGGATCGTCCAAAAGTAAGGGACAAAATTGAGAAAAACAATGTAAACAATATGCTATATTCAAATTTTTTGATTTCCTCTAAAGAATAAGTCTTACTTAGTCATTTGTAAACGTTGCATCAGCCGGGTTAAAAGGGTTATGAATAGTACCTCATGTGTTAATGTGTCAAGACAGACTGTTTGTAGACGACTGCAAGAAATAGGGCTGTTTAATCGAACCCCAGGGAAGAAACCACTTGTTAGTTCGAAGAATAAGAAGAAGAGATCAGAGTTTGCAAACTGGTATGTAATTTGGACATATGAAAATTGGGCAAAGGTATTTTTCAGTGATGAAAGCAAGTTTAATTTATTTGGAAATGATGGAAAAAACCATGTAAAGAGACGTATTGGTGAAAGATTAAGTGCAAAGTGTACTAAGAAAACTGTCAAGTTTGGGGGCGGAAGCGTCATGGTATTTGGAATGTTTTCTAGCCAAGGTACAACGCCTCTTGTCCGGTTACAAACTCGTGTAAACGCGCAGATCTATAAAAACATTGTTCAAGATCATGTTGTGCCAATCATACAGAATTCAGGTTTCGATAGGGCTACCTTTATGCAAGATAATGCCACATGTCACAAGGCAAAGGTGGTAATGAGTTACCTTAGCGAACAAGATTTGGAAATTATGGATTGGCCACCGCAAAGTCCTGACTTAGATCCAATAGAAAATCTTTGGAAGACCTTAGGAGTGAAAGTTATGGAAAGAAATCCCACTAACACGGAGGATTTGTGGGTGAAGCTTCAAGAAGAATGGTCTAAAATTAGTATCGAGGATTGTCAAGAACTGATTCGTTCTTGTAGTCGAAGATGTGCAGCTGTCATTGAGAGCAAGGGCTCATTTATTAAATATTGATTGTACATGTATTTTTATTTTTTTTTTTTTTGCCGTTTACATTGTTTTTCTCAATTTTGTCCCTTACTTTTGGACGTTCCAAATTTGAAAATAAATAAATAATTGTTATAATTCTTTTCTATCCTTTGCAAATGATTCAAATTTTAGTATTTTCTTATGGATGATAACGACTACCAGTTGTCAAAATTTCAGCTTTTCACAGTTGTTATTTCTAACAAATATTAGGTTTTAAAATTTTGTCCCTTAATTTGGACGCTACTGTATATATATATATATATATATATATATATATATATATATATATATATATATATATATATAATGGCCAGTTACTTATTTACTAGGGTGCTTGGCCAATCCTATTACAAATTTCCGCTCAAGAAAATTTGTGTTTATATATATATATATATATATATATATATGTGTGTGTGTGTGTGTGTGCATGCGTTGGTGTAGACACAAGAAGAGTTGATTAAAAGTTCTCGGTCGGACCAGAAGGCCTTTATTATACAAAAATCAGATCTTTTTTAAAGTCACTTAGGCCGACGACGTTTAAATTTTAGAGAAAATGGAAACAAAACGGACAATTATACTTAACATCAGGATAGGAAATTTGAAGAAAGAAGGCTTGGAAAATTTGATACTCACAGAACAGATTGAAGGCAAGAGGGACAGAGGAAAACAACGTATAACATACGTAATGAGCTTGACTAAATGGATGGCGGAGCGTGTTTAGGACAGATAACAAAAAAAAAATCATTAAGAGCTCCAAAGGACAGAAAAATGTGGAGAGCTGTAATCGCTAACGTCCTGCAGGGATACGGAACATAGAAAAAGAAGTATATTTCATACATTCCTATAGATATATAACGTACATAAAAAAGCTTTTAGCTGCAGTCATAACAGTTATTTTAAAAATAAAGCAAACTGTCAAAGCTGTCAACTTTAGTAAGTCTTAAATGTTGTCTTTTTATTTTCATTTTGCGAAAGAAACATTTTCTATCGATTACATTTTTTTTGTTTAAGATGATTGTGCCAAAGTGAGGACAACTGTGAATTTAAGAATGGAAGTATTTTTTTATACGTCTGCAGTTATCGATTTTTCGCCATCTTGTCAGCAAGAAAGAAAATCATTTGAAACTTGAAGAAATTTAATATACGTTGCTTTTTGTTGTATTTTTAAAGCATTGAAATTCGAGAACGCATTTGGCAAAATATTTCTATCACGAATGATATCTTGTTTAGTCGTGACTAGGAATACAAATATACAAGTCAAGACAAAGATACTTATATATATATATATATATATATATATATATATATATATATATATATAAATTAACTGATTTAAAAATATGGCTTTTCACTACACAGTAATAACCATGTTTCAAAAATGAAAGCTAAAAGCTTCAAATTTAATTTTGTAATTAAATTAAAAACATTAGTTCCATTTCATCCTCAAGCGAATTTTGGAGTAACTTATTTTTTTAATTTACTTTAAATTGTATTATAGTGGATATTCCGTATTTAAAATAGACGTCCCATTTTAATTTATTTTTTATTACTGGAGCATATATTTTGTCTATTGGCATACACATTTGAGGAATCTCATCAAAAAAAAAAAAAAAAAAGAAGTGTTCTTCCTGACAGGGATCGAAACTACATACCCCTTGTAGAGGAAAGCCATCGTTTAATCGAGTGCTTGTTCAACTCGCTCACGGGGGACGTCCTCTCTTTCCAGATTATTTTTGTCCAAAGTTTGATATTAGGTCAGTTTCGTATCCAAAACATAAATAAAGCAATTCGTAAAAAGATTTAATGGAATTATTTTATTCCGACATTTTCATTACTTCGAACTATTAACTTTATATTTATATATATCTGCTGAACATCATATTAACCAACACTTCTCTAACAAAGATGTGTTCGAGAAACTTAAAACTGTCTATAATAAAGTTCTTAGTGATAGTGGATATAAATTTTCTGAAATGAAGTTTGTAGAATATTATAGTTTTTCCTAGGAAGATTAATAGAAACAGGAAGATCATCTGGTATACACCTCCATTCAATAGATTAGTTCTTATCAAGTTGGGACCCAAGTTTTAAAACTTAATTGATAAACATTTTCCTAAAATTAAGTTAAATTTTCAATCGAAATACTGTAAAAATTAGCTGTAGTTGTAGTAACAATCTGGCAAAAAATTATTAAATCATGCAACAATAAAACACTAAAAGTTTATAGCGATAATTGTCATGCAGGAATCAATTCTAATATATCTCGCGTCCCTAACCTATTTAATTGCCGGAGTCCTGTCCAATGTTCATTATTTAACAAATGCTTAACGGAATCCTTTGTGTTCTATATGATCAACTGAAAATCTCATAAATATGAGGTATCCCTAGAAATACCCTAGAAATGCCCTATTGGTAGCCCTAGAAATGCTTTTAAAAACGGTTCTATAACCATTTATCTTCTTTTACTAATGCTAACAAAAGCAATATGACTTCATTTTTTAAGTATTTTTGGAAATTGAAAGAAGAAAACAAGACATCTAAAGTCAAATGGAAGAGCCAGAAGATGTAGATCAAGCAAGCCAGAACATGTAGATCAAGCAAGCCAGAACATGTAGATCGTTATATGAACATAGTTTTCTGTGTCTACAGGAGAAAATGAGTATAATTAAACTTTTGAATAGCGGTCAATTGCTAAACCAGAGATTTTAAACTACTGTGTATTGTAGGCACATTAATGATTTAACCTTACAATCTTGCTAAACGTTTTAACTTAATAATCACTTCTCTAATGTTATATTGCCCTTATGTTATCCTTACTGATTTATCTTAAATTAAGGTCGTAAACAAGTTCGTACTCGTATATTACTGGTAATAATGTTTGTCGTAGATATGTTTATACTTTTATATTACGAGTTAAGGTTTGGTAATAGTTTTAAATTTATAAAAATTCATATAAATATTCAAAAAATTTATATTTTATTTTAAAATTTGAATCTTTCTGTACGACTTCTATCTCAATATCAACATTTTTTCATTGGCTGAATTGTTATCAACAGCTTCTATTGTCTTCCTTTATTCTTTTCTTTCCCTTTTCTTTGCATTAATTAATTTTGATATATTATTCCTTTTCTCTTCTTTTTTTCTTTCTTTTCTTCAGAGAAGGGATGATTTTTATGCTTTGCTTATCTTATTTTTTCTCTTTCTTTTGTCTTTTTCCTTTTATTAATTTCTTATCCTTTTTTTTCTGCATTAACCTGCATATATTATTATTTTTACTTTTCTTTTTATGGAAATTTTTTTGAATATTTCTTTCCTTTCTTTTTATGGAAATTCTTCTTATGTCTGAATTTTAAAAAAATGTAAAAAGAAGTGATGTTTCATAAGTAGCATTTTAAAATAAAATCGTTTATAACCATTTTTGTTCTCCACCTGATGAGATGCTTATAAGTTTATGCATCGAAACAAATATGCATCTTGGTAGTGATCAGTTGTTTGTTCGTATGTAACAACTTATAATAAATAAGAATTGCTCTACTTTTGGTATTGAGCCCTCTTTTAAATTATTGTTATGAACGTTTGAATTTATATTCTTTCCGTTCGCTTTACATTTATACACACACACACACACACACACACACACACACACACACACATATATATATATATATATATATATATATATATATATTCCATTCACTTAATACCCTTGCGAATTGGATGGCAACTGGTCTAGGAGAAGGATAACTCTGAATTCAAAACCTGCGGGGTGTCGGTTAAGGATCTTGTGGTACGTGGTGCCCAAGGTCTCTGTAATCGGCCCTTCAAAAAGTGTGGCTGATTCTGCACAAAGCCTTCACCACTATAATCAAATCATATGTGTAGATGTCTGGCTGTCAGTTCCTAGGAACTGAGTTGCTTGACCCTCATATGTCAAATACGACGGGAGAGTCCAACATATATATATATATATATATATATATATATATATATATATATATATATATATATATGTGTGTGTGTGTGTGTGTGTGTGTGTGTGTGTACTAGCTGAGGTGCCTAGCGTTGACCGGGTGTACATGGCTGCAATTGTATAACCGCGCCCCCTGTATACCCACATACCTGTATACCCTCTAGAAATGCCTGCTTGCGTCCCCGCTTGCATGCATCCACCGTTGGTATACTAAGCTACTCCCGCCCACCACACTTCTTTTTTAAGATATTTCCTTCGCAAGTGTTTGGTTGTTCTTAATTCAGTAAATTTCCTGTGGCCGTAAGAACTTTCAAATAGTGTGGCATTGTTTATAAATCTAATAATCAAACAAAAACAAGGGTTAAGCGTCAGAGCTTGATTCAACTGCAAGTGCAAACGCATGAACGCACCCTCCTTCTTCGTATGTTAACTATAAAGCTGGGGTAATAAGAAGTTCTTCGGGAATGTTTCCCTTTTAACGCTTCAATAATCCTTCTCAAGCAATCTTTGTATCAAATGTTGTTCGAATACCAATTTAGGATTGAATCATATGAAGAAAAAGCCAATTTTGATCTAGCTTGTCGCAGATTTCTTCCACTTAACTGAAATAATCTAAACCTAACATTCATGCAAGACAATTTGTGTGTCATATGTAATTTACATAGAAATCATCGGATGAAAACGCAGGGAGGAATGGCCGAAAAACGAGTTTTTTTTTAACAGTTTTTTTTTTTAACATACGCGGGGAAGCAAGCAGGACTAAAACCTTTACTATCTTATTTCTTGCACGATGGCAAATTTTTTGCGACATGTTTGAAAAAAATCGGATAAAAAATGAGGAAGTTTTTATTTTAAGTAGTACGTAAAATCCAGTTTTTTCACAATTTTTTGGAATTTTTTGTGTGAAGCCTATTTTGCAGGAAAACTATCAGTCATTCTAGATAAACACCGTAACATGAGCTATGTCTTGCATTAAGTGTAAAGATCATAAGCTCATTCAGTAAAAATTTTGTTTGCGCGTAACTTTGCCTTGGTTTTTGCAAAAAGTCATACACAGCTTCAGTTTTATCGACTTTTTTTTGCTAAACTCAAGGGGTGCTGGAGATTGAAAAATTGCTAAGTTTGCAACATGTGTGTACAATTTCATCGAAATCGGACGAAAAATGGGGACATGCATAAATAGCACACACACACACACACACACACACACACACACACACACACACACACAGGCAGAGACAGAGACAGATATATTCAGTTTTATAGATATAGATATACCTCGCTTACGTCACAACACTAATTAGCTCTATGATTTTCGATTTAAATTGCGCTCCATGCACTTTATTACATGATTTTAACAATTATTTAAAAACATCATTTCATTTTTACTAACTCACGTAATATCTGTTCCTGATGATGATTTAAGAAAGTCGAAAGCATATATATATATATATATATATATATATATATATATATATATATATAAAGTGAACACTGAAGTCAGAGGTGACAGGCTGCTTCATGATCGGCGCAATCGTTACGCCGCGAGTGTTGTTTTTTTCTTCTCGAATATTTATATGTATGGGTCAGTGGTGCATTGTGGGTAGTCCATTCAGGCGATTATTTTGGGCGGGTGTGGCTTGTTTTTTTTATTTATTTTGGTTAATTTATTTTACTTATTTTTATTTATTTTCATTTTTTATTTTATATATTTATTTATTTTTAAACGGATTTCGGCTTGACGATTGCGTCTAGCATGAAACAACCTGTCGCCTCTGAGTGTTGATTCAATGTTCAATTTTATATTTACACCTGCTCTCTCTCTGATATTGACCACTTTACCCCATAAATACAGCATACCTTAAAACTATATTTCTTCATATATATATATATATATATATATATATATATATATATATATATAAATATATAAAACAATAAAATCAAAATATAGAATAACCTATTTCGGGTGACGAAGATATCGGTCGTCTGTCTTATCAACCCCGGTGTGAACTGAGTTCGTCTGACTGAAACATTGAAATGAATAAATTCTGTATTAGTTTTTCTACTGTTTTTTTTTTCTCAGTCCATACCGGGGTTGATAAGACAGACGACCGATTTCTTCGTTTGCCAAAATAGGCTATACCACATACGAGCTGATTTTTGATTTTATTGTTTATTAATTATTTGCTCTGTAATAATAGATGCATTGAGCTGTTTTCGTGGATTAGTTTTAAAATTTTATATTACTAGAATCCACTTGAACCATATATATATATATATGCATGTTCAGTTAAGGGGTCTACGAGGATTGTATTGTAGAGCATTCTTTCGCCCTAAGTAAGTTTGGTTGGTATCCGCATCAACTACACTTTTAACATCTTAGACTTTTTCACACATAACTCTTGCCTACTGCCTGATGATTGCATGAAAACGCATGAAACTCTTACTCGTGTTCGGCCACTGTTCATTGGAAATTTAATTAAAATATATTAAGGCTCTGTCAGTGTTGAAAATTGACTAATGCATGGAATAATAATGCAACACAAAATGTACTTAGAACAAAATGTATTGAAACAAGAAAGTGTACACAATATTTACATATAGTCTTTTGTATATTCCTGGTAAGACCGTTCCTGGAGAATGTGTTGACTGAGTCTCAGTCGGGCAGAGTCTCTGGTTGAATCTCTTGATTCCTCCACTCTCTTCCCGGTACCAACCATATTTATATGGTCGGTACTCCACTATGCAAATTAGGTGGACCCTACCACAAAGTCTTGGAATCCCTTTTGGATTTCAAATTGGCTTCCTATATGGGTTGATGATTATGGCTATTTCTTTGTAGATCCATTTGCATACTTCATATGCATATGTCCCTCCGCTTAATTTTAATATTTTTTCCGTTTTGGATTTACGTCCAATGGGTCCGTGAACTTTCGGTTCCTACCGGATCTTCTCGGTTCAGGAGTATTCTGCGGAGGTTCTACTTGAAACATATCATACATTACCTCAATGGGATCTTTCTCCTCGTCCGGTATACTCTCTTCATGCTCTATAACGTAACATTTTTTAAGTTGATTCTGGTGCCTCTTATGAGTATTCTTCGGCCCTTTAATTATGTAAACCAGGTCACCGATTCTCTTGTCCACTATGCCTCGCTCCCAGAACTCAACGTTGTTTTTGTAGCACTTGAAAAACACCTTCTCTCCGGAGGTGTATCTTTTTCTCGCTGTATACGTAGTATTCTTTACTCTATTTTTTCCTGGCAAAAGTTTGTCAAACACTGACTTAACTTTCCTAGCGAACATTAGTTCAGCTGGTGCCATGTTTGTGTGTGTTCTCTGGTTTGGCGTGATTCTGTATACTTGTAGGAATTGCTGAAGCGCCTTTTCCGTTGGAACTCCTGAGGATTTCTTCAGAGCGCGCTTGAAAGTATCAACAAATCTTTCTGCGAGTCCATTGGACCTCGGATGATACGGCTGCGTCGTTATGTGGTTAATTTGATATAACTCACAAAATTCCTTAAATTCTTCAGAAGTGAATTGTGTACCATTGTCACTCACAATACACTCTGGCACACCGAACCGTGCAAATAGTTCATGCAAGAAAGTTGTTGTGATATTGGACGTAGGCTTTTTGCAGCGTAATACTTCCGGCCATTTTGTAAAACTATCTACCACTATTAAGTAGTAATAATCTTCTACTGGACCAGCGAAATCAATGTGTAATCTTGTCCACGGATGATCCGTCTTGGGCCATGGTTTGTGTACTATAGGTAACGCACACCCTTTACATCGATGAACCATGTTTGCGATATCCACATCCATTCCTTTCCAATACACAAAGCTTCGCATTAAGCTTTTTGTTCTATTAACCCCCAGGTGACCCATATGAAAGTCCCGTAGTATTCTTTTCTGCAATTTTTTTTTGGTACTACTACTCTCTCACCATATAATAAAACTCCTTCACCTATTGAATAAATCTCCTGCACTTTTTTGGTCATTTGCTACCATTTTGCTTTTTTATTTCTAAATGAAATCATCGCTTTCAGCTTCTTTTTTAATTTCCTTTAGTGTAACCGGTAGCTCTCTTACAATGTTGTTTACCATGCTTTTCACCTCATAATCTGCTCTGATATTTGCAATAATTGATTCTTCGAATCTTTCTTCCTGACTCGGTACGAGTCTTGATAAACTATCCGCATGAATTATATTTTTGGATGATAGGTGCTTTATGTGAAAATCATAATTGAGAAGAATGGTTCCCCATCTCAACAGACGATTTGCCATATAAACGGGTAACCCTTTCTTTGAACCAAAAATAGTGATCAGTGGTTTATGATCCGTTTCAAGCATAAAATGTCTGCCGTGGATGTATCTGTGAAATTTTGTTATGGCAAAAATGATACTCAACGCCTCTTTTTCGATTTGTGAGTAACTTCTTTCTCCTGGGAGTAAAGTTCTCGAAGCATGTGCAATTGGTGTTGAATACACGCTCCTATCCCGTATAAACTGGCGTCACTTGCCACTACAATATCCAGTTTTGGATTGTAATGGGTTAAAAAGAGGTCGGACGAAAGCATTCTCTTTATTTCATCAAAGGCTTTCTGACATTCTACCGTCCATTCCCATGCCTTGTCTTTTTTTAGCAGTTCATTCAACGGAGCTCTTAGATTGTACATTCCTTTAATGAACGCTTGATAATAATTTGCGAGCCCCAGAGAACTATGTAGCATCGCCACATTAGTGGGCGTCGGCATGTCTCTAATCGCAATGGACCTTTCCGGATCTGGAAATCTGCCCTTTTTGTTGATTATGTGACCTAAATACTTCATTTCCTCCAAACCAAATTCGCACTTTGACTCTTTGACTTTAAAACCAAAGTCCTGAATCTTTTTTAAATACTTGATTGAGATGCTCTCGATGTTCGTCGACGGTTTCGCTCTTTACTATGATGTCGTCTAAGTAGGCGCACGCAAAGTCTAAATCATTCAACATGACGTCCATAGCTTGTTGAAAAATGGCTGGTGCCACTTTAATACCAAAAGGAAGCCTGTTGTACTTGAATAACCCTCTATGCGTGTTTATCCCTAGTAACTTCGAACATTCCTCTTCGACGGGAATTTGGAGATAGGCATCTGATAAGTCGATTTTTGAAGATATAACTCCACCATTTAGCTTGTTAAAAATCTCCGCCGGATTCGGTAACGGGTAATGGTAGTCCTTAATTACCGAGTTCAACCCTGTCGAAAAATCAACGCAGACTCTGACTTGGTTTGATTTCTTTTTTATGCACACAATCGGCGCAGCCCATGAATTAGATTCTACTTTCGAAATAATTCCATTTTTTTCCAACCTATCAAGTTCTTCGTTAATTTTCTCTACACTTGCGAAAGGCACGTTACGTTCCTTTTTAAAATTGGCATAGTATTTTCCTTTAATTCAAATTTGGCTTCAAACTTGTTACATCTTCCAAGACCAGGTGTGAAGGTTTCCGGAAACCTTTTCTTTAATTCCTCTTTAATGTCCTGTCTTGTTTGCGTATTACTTTCTACTTTTCTGCAGAAAGAGTTTAACGGTTTATCCCACAATTCGAATGTTTCAATAAAATCTGTACCCATCAAGTTTTCTCCATTTTTCAGAATGAAAACTTTTATTTTTTAACTATCCCGTTCAATTTCATGGGAAGTACAACCTCGCCTTCGAAGTCAATTTCCTTTCCAATTACCGTTCGAGCGCATTTCGTTGATTTCATTATTGTAGGCCTTTTTAAAATTTTCCATGTTTTATAGTTCATTATTGTTAAATCTGAACCCGAATCGAGTTGAAATTTGATTTTCTTTTTAAATATTCCAGTCGTCACATATTTCCTCAAATCTCTATCTGATTTTATATTTGAATTTGTTTGTCTAATTCGGCTATTGACTTTTTTCGTTTTACATGATCCTTTGTGTCCATTCTTGTGGCACACGAAAAATTTCCTATTTCTATATGGGCAATTTACCTCCCAGTGTCTTTCGTTGCAACGTCTACAATTATATGGTGGAACCTTTTTTTCCTCCTCGTTCTTTTCATTTAATTTTTCTTGCCTATTTTTAAAATACGCCGAATTTTTACTCCAATCTTTTGCTGATGGGTAATTTGACTGTTTTTTATTTTTTTAATATAAGCAATATAATATATATATCTTTTGCTGATAGTGTTCATGCAACAAAGAATATACTTTTAATTTGTGTATCCACGGATATAATAACTTACGGCCCGCTGACACTCCTCTGCTAACTTTTGTAGGGTAAGGTTTTGTTCAGATTCGAGTTTAGCCAAAACTCTACGTCTTATTTCGGCACTCTTACTGGATACCAGTCCTTGAGCAAAAATTAAACACTTGAATTCTTCAACCGTAATCTCTGCCAATCTGAAATTGTCACAATGTCTGTTCACTATAGATGCATATGTTAAGTAATCCTGATCGTCGGATTTAGCGACATTCATGCATAACCATCGCTTATGCCAAAGCGACATATTTGCTCCAAACAACTCCTTTAGCAATTTCACTGTTTCCGAGAATTCCAATTCATTCGTCCTTCTCGGTAGAATAAAATCTACAAATTTGCTATGTTCTGTTGTACCTAGCTTTCTTAGTAATAGACTGACTTTTCTTGAATTCGACCAGTTTTCACAGTCTGTGTAGAAATATATCTTCATATCGTTTAAAGTACGCTTCAAACGTTTTTTTCTTCGTCTGGCCCATAGTTGAAAGTTTCCAGCGAATTAAATATGATGTTATTAGAATATGAAGAATTTCCTTCATTTGCCTGATTGTTGTTTAATTTCTCCAGTGTTAACTTTTTGAATTTCTAAAACCTTGATCTGCATTTCTTCCTGTTTTCCCAGTCTTTCCTCTTGCTTTTCTTGATATTTTTGCTGTCTTTCCTCTTGCTTTTCTTGATATTTTTCCCAGTCTTTCCTCTTGCTTTTCTTGATATTTTTGCTGTCTTTCCTCTTGCTTTTCTTGATATTTTGCTGTCTTTCCTCTTGCTTTTCTTGATATTTTGCTGTCTTTCCTCTTGCTTTTCTTGATATTTTTGCTGTCTTTCCTCTTGCTTTTCTTGATATTTTGCTGTCTTTCCTCTTGCTTTTTTCTTGATATTTTGCTGTCTTTCCTCTTGCTTTTCTTGATATTTTTTTCTTTCCTCTTGCTTTTCTTGATATTTTTGCTGTCTTTCCTCTTGCTTTTCTTGATATTTTTGTCTTTCCTCTTGCTTTTTCTTGATATTTTGCTCCTTGCTTTTCTTGATATTTTTGCTGTCTTTCCTCTTGCTTTTCTTGATATTTTTGCTGTCTTTCCTCTTGCTTTTCTTGATATTTTGCTGTCTTTCCTCTTGCTTTTTCTTGATATTTTTGCTGTCTTTTCCTTTTCTTGCTTTTCTTGATATTTTTTGATATTTTTGCTGTCTTTCCTCTTGCTTTTCTTGATATTTTTGCTGTCTTTCCTCTTGCTTTTCTTGATATTTTTGCTGTCTTTCCTCTTGCTTTTCTTGATATTTTTGCTGTCTTTCCTCTTGCTTTTTCTTGATATTTTTGCTGTCTTTCCTCTTGCTTTTCTTGATATTTTTTGCTGTCTTTCCTCTTGCTTTTCTTGATATTTTTGCTGTCTTTCCTCTTGCTTTTCTTGATATTTTGCTGTCTTTCTCTTCTTTTCTTGATATTTTTTGTCTTTCCTCTTGCTTTTCTTGATATTTTTGCTGTCTTTCCTCTTGCTTTTCTTGATATTTTTGCTGTCTTTCCTCTTGCTTTTCTTGATTTCTTGATATTTTTGCTGTCTTTCCTCTTGCTTTTCTTGATATTTTTGCTGTCTTTCCTCTTGCTTTTCTTGATATTTTTGCTGTCTTTCCTCTTGCTTTTCTTGATATTTTTGCTGTCTTTCCTCTTGCTTTTCTTGATATTTTTGCTGTCTTTCCTCTTGCTTTTCTTGATATTTTTGCTGTCTTTCCTCTTGCTTTTCTTGATATTTTTGCTGTCTTTCCTCTTGCTTTTCTTGATATTTTTGCTGTCTTTCCTCTTGCTTTTCTTGATATTTTTGCTGTGCTATCTGTTGTTCCCTTATTAATAAGGCAAACTGTTCACTTTGACGTTGCTGACTCAACTGCTGGGATTTGAATAATTCAGATATGACTTTGGACTTTTGCTGATAGTGTTCATGCAACAAAGAATATACTTTTAATTTGTGTATCCACGGATATAATATAATCTGACCAGAAAAATCGAAACAACTTACGACTTTTTTATTTTATGTCTTGCTTTATAAAATATTGTTGAGCAAAAAAAAAAAATTTTTTTTTTAAAAGTTCGTTACCTTTCAAAGTCGACACGATGTATTTGTGCGCCTTTTAATTCCATGCATGTTTTTGTAGTCGGCCCGTTTTTTTGTTTGTTTTTTTTTTAAATCACCGTTATTCGTTTACGACACCTTTCAAATTTTTCTGAGTGAACGTTCCTTTATGCTTAGTCGTCCTTTAACGAGTTTTAAATATCCAGAAATTCAGAATCCTTCGCCGTTCCATTAGATGTTGGACTTTTAATTAATAATGTTTTCCTTCAGCCTGGGTTCTTCAATGACTTGTCCCAATTGTTGAAGGCTATCAATTATCAATTCTTTTTTTTTTTCGTATAGTTCTTTCTACCTCGTCGCCATTGTTGAAACTTGATTAATGCATGGAATAATAATGCAACACAAAATGTACTTAGAAAAAAATGTATTGAAACAAGAAAGTGTACACAATATTTACATATAGTCTTTTGTATATTCCTGGTAAGACCGTTCCTGGAGAATGTGTTGACTGAGTCGCAGTCGGGCAGAGTCTCTGGTTGAATCTCTTGATTCCTGTATTTATCTATCCACCCACGAGGATAAAATGTGGCACAAGGCCGGTTTAAAGTGGGTATCTCCTAGCCCGTAAGCTCGGCCAAAAATATGGCCTTTCTGAACCCGCCTAGACGGGTTCAAGGCCTGTCTACCACCCCGGACGAAACCCTGCCTCTCGGCAAAGCCTCGTCCGGGTTCCTCACTGCAAAATGCAGAGTTCGACTGAGAGTGAATCTCTTGATTCCTCCACTCTCTTCCCGGTACCAACCATATTTATATGGTCGGTACTCCACTATGCAAATCAGGTGGATCCTACCACAACAGTCAGTTAATATGTCATTGAGCTCTCTTTCTCTGTGGTGCTTCTATAGCAGATTATCTTAAGAGATACTCATTTTATTCATATATATATATATATATATATATATATATATATAAAGATGATGAGACAGAAGAAAATTTATTACCGACGCGTTTCGCCCTGACTGCCTCTACTCTCTTTAGTTTCCTCGGGCTAGAATAAATGAAAGACAAAACTGCATATGAAGAAAATGTCTTAAGATCTCTGAGGGTAAGATTTGATCATAGATGAAATATATATTAGATAATTTATCAGTTCCAATGTCCAGGTTCAAGAGAGTGTTTGTCAGCCTGGCTGATTATTTGTTTTTTTCTGTATCAGATGCGTTTGGTATTGCTGGATTTTGAATCAGTCCACCGGAAACAAGAAGGAGTACATTTTATTATACATATATACTTGCATATACGTGTATGTAGAAATTTTGAAAAACAAACAAAAATCCATAAATGTAGTTAAAAATTAAATTTTAACTACATTTATGGATTTTTGTTTGTTTTTCAAAATTTCTACATTCTGTCGGATTTTATCCATTTACACTTGCTTATATACGTGTATATACATCCGCATCCACCTAGGCATATACATATATTTGAGCCCTTTTTTGTATACTAGTACAAACCTGATGAATCAAAGAGAGCAGACACTTTCAGGGCAAAACGCGTCATTAATAAATTTTCCGCTTTGTCACATCATTTTTGTTTCGTATACATTATACAAAAACACGCACACACACACACACACACATATATATATAATCACTTTAAATGTTATTTTTAGTGGATATTCCTATTAGAGTAGACGCTCTGTTTATTTATTAAACAGTGTATTTATTTAGTTTCGATTACTGGCCTGAATATTCAAGAAATGTTATTAAAGAAAAAATATACGCTCCTTTCGACCCCACGTCCCATCTCAGATCCGATGTGCACTAGACCAACCGAGCTACGAAGAAACTTTCCGATCTCGCTAATCTGAATAGTGCATTTAAGTGAAATTCTTCTCGTCAAATTTCCATATCTGTTCAGTTTCGTATTCAAACGTAAACAAAGCAATTTTCTAAAGAAATAATGGATTTTTAAATTTAATCCGAAAGATTTTATCAATTTAAACTTTATTTTTTGTGGATACTCATATTTGAGTAGACGCTTCGTTTACTTATTAAGCAGTATATTTATTTATTTTTGTCTATCGTGTATATATATATATATATATATATATATATATATATATATATATATATATATTCACCCCAAGCAAGGCGGGAAGCCACTGGAACGCAAGGAGTTACAGAAGATTTGGAGCAAGATCAGATAGGAGTGATAGAGGAAAAGATGAGATGAAGGACAGTGGATAGATCTGGAGATGTCGATTGACATTACATTTGAATAGTTGGAGATTATAGCTGTCAGGAAAACTGGAATAGGGAAGGGAGTTCCACAGGTGAGAGGTGCGATATATGAAGCTATTGGAGTAGAAGAGACGGCTACATTTAATAGTTTCGACAGTGACAGGGTGAGAGCGGATGCCAACCTCGTAGGGCGCTTGAATTCATGAAGTCTGGGAACCAACGAAAGCAGCTCCTCGGAGCAATTACCATGAAAGTATTTGTAAAAAAGACAGAGGGAGGCGACGTCGCGTCTATGAGAGAGCGACTGTAGACGAGATGCCAGAACAGGGCCAATTATATTGCATATCTGCCTCTGAATCTTATCAAGAACGCCGAGGCAAACAGAAGGGGCGCCAGTCCATATATGGCAGCAATACTCCATGCAAGGGCGAATTGTTGAGTTGTAAATCTGAATGATCGATTCCGGGGAGAAAAATTTCCTGGCGCGGCACAGAGAGCCAACTTTCCTATATATATATATGCGGCGTTTGGAAAGTTAGAGAAACGTTTGTGGTCAGACAGAGGCATCACCAGCAGTACTAAAGTGACAGTTTACCAAACATGTGTACTGACCGCTCTGTTGTATTCTTCAAAAGTCTGGACGATTTACCGTCATCACTTGAAATGGTTTGAGCGCTTTCATCAAAATTGTCTAAGGAGAAT
The DNA here is from genome assembly GCA_903632075.3 of Acanthosepion pharaonis. Classification (NCBI taxonomy): domain Eukaryota; kingdom Metazoa; phylum Mollusca; class Cephalopoda; order Sepiida; family Sepiidae; genus Acanthosepion; species Acanthosepion pharaonis. The sequence goes on from CAHIKZ030005507.1 coordinate 601,043, forward strand.
CCTTAACATAAAGTAGCAGTCTATGATACCAGGCACCAGTGTTTTTCTCAGGTCCTGCTGTCCAAGCATAAAGAAAAAAAAAAAAAAAAACAAAAAAAAACTTACTGATTAAAAACCAAATGAGATGGGCCGGACATGTGGTACGCATGGATGCCAGTAGGTTGTAAATGGTAAGCGCCTTCAGCATAAGCCAAAAAAGAGATTTATGATCTGTGTGAGGAATAACTTGAAAGAGCTTAGGGTGGGGAGGATTACTGGTAAAACCTTGCTAGTGATCGCAATAAGTGGTGCAGGGCTGTTGTAGAAGGATGTAAGTCAGCAGAAGATAAGGATTTTGCACATGCAGCACTTAAAAGGGATTTGAGGAAAGGTATTACCAGGAGTTTGGATGACAGCACTGCAAGCTGTAAATGCGAGACATGTTTTCGTATCCTACTGTCAAAAGCCGGGTATGTTAATCATGTGTAATCACATGAGAGATGATCTCAAACTGTGTTACCTCCACGACCTAGTGATACTACATGTGTAGGGAAGTATGTGAATCGACATCTGGATTGAAGAGGTATATGGTGGTATACAAGGATGACCTAACAAGACTCTGGAACACTTCTGTCATCTATGCTATATGCTGCTGGTTTGAGGAAGCACCGTCGAAGTCATTCGAGAGGAAACAATGATATAGATTGAATTTAGGTGTTGATGTAGGTGAAGATGGGACAATCAACATATATATATATATATATATATATATATATATATATATATATATATATATATATTTATGCAAACTTAGGTAATCCATATGGGTAGACCTGAGGAGGATGATATCCAGAGAGCTCAATGAAAAATTCAGAGCAGATATGTTTGAATAAAAGACAGACCACGTTAAGATTCGTTTGATTATGAAGATTTTCTCCTTCAAACATGTAATAAGCTATTTCACCATAACCCCTTTAACAGGGTTCTGGATCATCAGACTTTACTTCCAAAAGCTGAAATGAAAAGAAATTCACACGTTTTTTACGGACCTCATCAAGTATACGTAAAGTTAACGAAGTGAGGAAGTGAGGTGGGAGAGAGGATATGAGTATGTCATATGTATCATTTTAGTTTCCTATTTTAACCCCAGTGTATCGGCTAGATGTTGCTCAAATTTAACGCGTCTCGTCTCTAGATATAGATGGTTAAGGGGTGAATGATAAGAACGACATTAAAGGAAGAACTTAAAACAACCCCAATAAATTACACGACAGGTTTCATTCAAATTCTTAGACGCTGTCAGTTCGCGTTACTTTAACGTGCATAGTTGGGAGGTTAAGGTTTGATAAATATCTAAATGTTAAAACAATCTACGAAGAAATTAATTTGAAATTCGGTGGAGTTTTGGGTATCTTCTATGAAACAATCGGTTGGAAAAATCCATAGACAGAACATTGAAAGAGCAATCCATTTTAGATTTAGTAATTTTTTTTTTTCCCTAAAACTTTTATCTTATAGCTTGTTAGGTTGACATCTATTCGTTTGATTTTTGTTCATTAAGTAAACTCGTGATTGTTTTTATGTACCCAATTATCAACGGTTATTCCCATTTAAATAATTTTATTCTCCACACTGGGAATCAATCTTTCAATCTCAATTAAAATACCAATCTAAACTTTCCCTTCGTGCTATTTAAAATTCACTTTCAATTGGAGAATATTAGAGGAGATATTTGGAAGAGATGTCACTAGCAGAAAAATTAGGTCCTTCTTTTACAATTTTTTATCTACACATGTCTTAAACCCCTATTTGTAACCACATACCTATATCTTCTTATATGCCTATGAGTTCCTATATACACCTACACACACATTTACACGAAACGACCATATGTATATTTCCATCTTTACACATATACACTTCCAGAGAAAACGCGCATCCACATGTCTCCATACCTATCTCCATATATACTTATACTTACATATATACATATACACACAAGGACATCTGCATATCCATATATATTCATACGCACATATATATATTTACACACCTATATGTATACACATACATAACCACACACATATATGCATACATACATACATACACACATACATATGCATACACACATATATGCATATGCATACGCAATATGCAGCATATCTACATATCCACATATGCGTTAATTTGCACTCACATATATCTACACACGTATTTGTCCCTATCCTCATGTCCACCCGTGCATCCACTTATGCCTGCGTTCGAAGATTATCTCAGTATTTAATTACATTATCTATATCTTTACACATATAATATTACCCGATCTTTCATATTTATGGCAAAACATTGTACATCTCCACACTCTCAAAAAAAAAAACAAAAAACAAAAAAACAAACAAACCTGGTATGCTTCTTTTTCCGTATAAAAACATATACATGTACATATCAACAGGTGTCTCAGTGTACAAGTACATGATCATAGTCGGTGTCGGGAGATTGGAAACACCGACTATACAACCATCGCCAATCCTTCAAAAATAAATGTAAAAAGAACCAAACAGCACTATCAAATCATTATTGGTTTTTGTTGGAGAGTGGCCTAACACCACAAATAGAGTGGAGAATAATATCAAGAGCCAGAACTCCCAAAAACTTCAGAGACAGATGCAACTTATGTTTGAAGGAGAAAATCTTCATAATCAAACATAAAGATCCAGACATACTACTTAATAGACACAATGAACTAGTTTTTAAGTGCCGGCACAGGAACAACCTAGACCTGAGCAAGTACACTAAGGAATAATCATATAGGAACAGCAATTTTGAATGTTTTATATTCCCTTTGTTTTTATAAATATTACTATGCACACGTGAACGCTAACACATGACTATATGTATACAACTATGATAATGTATTTGTACACTGAGACACCTGTTGATATGTACATGTATATGTTTTTATACGGAAAAAGAAGCATACCAGGTTTGTTTGTTTTTTTGTTTTTTGTTTTTTTTTGAGAGTGTGGAGATGTACAATGTTTTGCCATAAATATGAAAGATCGGGTAATATTATATGTGTAAAGATATAGATAATGTAATTAAATACTGAGATAGTCTTCGAACGCAGGCATAAGTGGATGCACGGGTGGACATGAGGATAGGGACAAATACGTGTGTAGATATATGTAAGTGCAAATTAACGCATATGTGGATATGTAGATATGCTGCATATTGCGTATGCATATGCATGTATGTGTGTATGCATATGTATGTGTGTATGTATATATGTATGCATATATGTGTGTGGTTATGTATGTGTATACATATAGGTGTGTAAATATATATATGTGCGTATGAATATATATGGATATGCAGATGTCCTTGTGTGTATATGTATATATGTAAGTATAAGTATATATGGAGATAGGTATGGAGACATGTGGATGCGCGTTTTCTCTGGAAGTGTATATGTGTAAAGATGGAAATATACATATGGTCGTTTCGTGTAAATGTGTGTGTAGGTGTATATAGGAACTCATAGGCATATAAGAAGATATAGGTATGTGGTTACAAATAGGGGTTTAAGACATGTGTAGATAAAAAATTGTAAAAGAAGGACCTAATTTTTCTGCTAGTGACATCTCTTCCAAATATCTCCTCTAATATTCTCCAATTGAAAGTGAATTTTAAATAGCACGAAGGGAAAGTTTAGATTGGTATTTTAATTGAGATTGAAAGATTGATTCCCAGTGTGGAGAATAAAATTATTTAAATGGGAATAACCGTTGATAATTGGGTACATAAAAACAATCACGAATTTACTTAATGAACAAAAGAATTTTCGTTTTAATATATTAAATAATATTATTTTTAACCATTTTTATCTTTATATATTTGCTCCCTTAAGTTATAATTCAATAAGTGGTTAGCATTTATTTAAGTCTGAAATATTTATTGGTTGTGATTTCTCAATGTCTATGCCATTGTGGATGTATGTTTGTGTATATATCGGTGTCTATGTGTATGTAGAGTGTATTCACATTTAACTGTGTGTGTGTATAAGTGTTAGTTTCCACGTCTCCTTTTTTCATAAAGGGCTGTAGAGATGTTCATGTATCCCCCCCACCTTCTCCTTTTTTTTTGTGTGTGTGTATGTGTGTGTGTGTATGTGTGGGTGTATATATCTAATTATGTCTGGGTGCTTATGTATTATAATCTGATTGTGTTTTTGTTGTTTTACACGTGAGTTTAAGACCACATTCACAAACTTTAAAATAAAAACGGAAAAGAAAGGGAAAAAGAAAAAATATATATACACGTATTGTCAAATGACCGGATGTATTGTAGCGTCTTGTCTAACGTAATTTCAATGAAGAAATGAATTGAATAAACATATATATTTTTTCTTTTCTCAATAATTTTGTAGTTTCTAAACTTAATAGTGATTAAATTTGGATCTTAAAATTGCCAGTTTTTAATTTTAATATTAAATTTTATCATATAATTTTATAATTATTAGTTAGTATAAATTATTTTTAATATTACACGTATTTAAAGATCTGAAAAGCTATTATAGCATGATTTCGTTGTCAAGCTTTTTGAATCTTTCGATACTTGGTTTTTGATTGGTTATTCTAGCTTTTGTAACAATGTTTCCCCCAGTGTAGGATCGTTAATTAATCTGAAACTTTTAAAACCATTTATTTTCTTTTCAACATCATCACTTGATAAGACACAGAGTGTGTTGAAACAAAATGGCTATTTTGTAGTGATTTTATAACATACTTATGTTATAATTTTTTTATAAAAATAATTATATATATATATATATATATATATATATATATATATATATATAATAATGAAATGGACTAAGCCCGACAATTATTTTAATATATTTATTGTTTATATATTACTTTTATAGATACAAATATTTAAGCAAATTTAAATCCATGTGTTCATGTGTTTTTCGTTCTTATTTGTATGAACAATTGATTAAGCCAATGTAGCTTGAAAATTTTTCCAATATGATTATAATGATAGAAATGTTAGTGTTTCTACATTTAAAACAAAGCAAAATAAAAACGCTATCAATCCTGAGAGGTGATGATAGTTTTCTTTAAGAAGGGAGAGTGCATGAGAGGTGACTAATGGTTTACACAGAGCTAGACCCACTTTCTTGACCAAGGCCGTTGCGTACTATCCCCGTACCTTCTCACCGAGGGAGCCAAAGCCTGATTGAGGATCCCGGGCTGTGCCTTGTAATATTCACTATTTTATTAACATTTGCTTTTTTTCTATCTCCACTTATATACGTTACAAATTAATCTAAGCACAACTGACTATTAAGGATTTGACGTAATTCTGGGGTCTTTTTTGTCCAAATCCGTGAATTTGTTTTGTCCAAATTCATGAATTTATTTCTCTCGGAAAAAAAAACTATATAAAATTCATTATCCATAACACTATATAAAAGTCATTATCCATAATTTTTATCCATAATTTTGAATGTGTTAAAATTATAAAAATTTTAAATCAAAATTTAAAGCTTTTAACAAGAAAAAACTCAAGTTGATGTTAAAAATTACCGAACAACATTGATGGTTTATATTATTTTTATCCCGTGATAGCCTGACGAAGGCCAGTTGTGAATTCAGAGCCGATTGCCATCCAATGCTATACAACCCTGTCTGTCCTGCTAGCTGGGGAAGAAAAAGAGGATTTATGCATCAGCGTGTAAGGGAATGTAATTCGACTGTAGTTCGAACTCGGCTCTTCGATTACTTCAGTCCGAGCCGATATTTATTTCTGTTAAAAATACAGAAAATGTGGCACAAGGCCTAAAAAGGAGGATGGGGAAAAGGACGGTCTTCATCTGTCTTAAATTTAAACTTAGCTAGCCACAAGCATCGTCCCAAACATACAAACATTATTCCTAACACCAAAACAACACATTCTTACTAACCTTTCTTACTACATCCACCATAATAACTCATTGTCTCAATGAAAATCCTAAATAGTCTCCATATGTACAAATCGTCGTCTGTGGGGGGAGGGGAATAAAACAGCAAGTTAAAAAATCCCCAATGTGTATGTACAATATGAATATAATCTATTTACAAGAAACTAAACAGAATCATGTTAATAATAAAATACCCCCAATCCTTAAATGTGACAGAAACATCAGTTAACTGGACGAAATCAATGTGGGACTATAAAAAAGATAATAAAAAAAAAAACAATCATTCATCCCTAGCACTCACACAGACACGCACTCATTCAGACACGACAACATAAACGAAAAACACACAGGCGATAAACTAAAAGCGCCCCGCATCCACCAGAGAACTGACATCACTGACCGTCTAAGGAGGAAAGGGATGGGGAAAGAAAAAAATAGGGACAGAAATAAAAGTGCCCGCTATTTATTATTCCACCGTGCTTCATGAAGTTTGCTTATTTAAGATGGAATATTATGACGCGTCTCTAATTTGTATTTAGATACATTTATTTAAAATTTTCTAGCTGAATTGGTCACTATATTGGGTAAAATCCATTACTGTACACAATTAGGTTACAATAACATTTTTATTTTTATGTGAATACGACATCATGAAAATTGAGATGTAGTAGATTGGTGGTGGTTTGGAGGAGGGGCTTGGCGTAACATAGATTCAAGAAACCCTTGCACCGACCCTGCTTTTGACATCTCCTCCAGAATCCGAGGCCCAGGTGGTTGTTCAAGATGAATGGTGGAGGATCGGTTACAGCGAATAACAAGAAAAGGCTTCGATACAAAAAATGGCTGTTTTTGCATTTCCCGGCATCCCGGGTTTAAATTCGCTGTTGTTCTTCTAAATTTGCTGCCACCTTAAGTAAGAGAGCCTAGTCAGTCCTGTTATTTAACCCATGGCGGGAAGTATCTTTTACTAAGTTTATTGAGGCTAAGTAAACATGATAGACCCGGTCAGAATTTGAACTCGGAATGCTGATTCAATTTTTTTCGTCGATAACCGTAACACTACACGCACATTCACTGTTTCTCCATAGGCACCTTTTGTAAGTTGAAGCATTCCCGTCGACACGACTATTTAAGACGGCGCTTGCATTTGGCACAAAAGATCATTTAATAAGCAGCATTGTATGACAAAAGGTCCCATGTACAGGAACACTATGTCAGAGCGAAGCACGCTTTATTACTCGATTTTGTTTTTAATCAATTCACCCTCAAATAAGGTGGTAATGACGGTAAGACGCTAGGGGTTACTGGAAGTGAAAGTCAAGGAAAAAGACTTTAGAGGTAACCGGAAACTCATCCCTGAACAGGAAACAAGGGGTAACACCTCTACAACCTGTCCAAAAGACAGGGGAGGTGTGTGCACCGGATGATAGGCACACCTATCTATTTCTATTGAGGAAAAGTAAATAAATAAATAGTATAAACTTCAGATTTTAGGCAGAGAAGTTAGAAGTATAGAATTGAATTAGAAATTCGAATGAACCGGAAACCCAATCCTAAACAGGAAACAAAGGATAAACCTTTGCTACTACGCAAAATATGGGGGAGGAATGTGAACTTGACGATAGGTAGTAGGGACTAGATTGATGAACATGGCCTCTTGGAGGCACAGCTTGATATTTACTAAGCTTACCTTTGTCTGACATAAGACTACAAGAGCTGCATCCCATTTGGAGAGGATGGAATGCACTACACGAACGAAAATGTCTCGCGAAAACAAGCTGTTAACTATATATCCAGATGGCTATTTAGCTTAGCCTGGCACACGGCCATAAGTTATGGGCACGGCCTATGATTGAACAGGCTACAGACGCGAATGATCGATCTATAATTACACTGCCTGAGGAGACCTTCATTGGTGGAAACCGCGGTAGCGGAAAATGTTCGTGTTTGTAATATTTTACATCTTTTATATATATATATATATATATATATATATATATATATATATATATATATATATATATATATATATTAAAAAAAGAAGAAGAGACGTGCCGCAAACGTTTTTGGTTGTAATGTGTTTTTTTTAGAAAAAAATATTATGCTTTATTTTCCATAATTTTACTACACGGGTTTCTGGTCTCGTGACCGTCTTCAGGTAAAAGCGGAGATTTCCACATATTATTAAAATAATTATTTTTTTCCTTATGTTTTTCAATGTTGAATATTCTCGATATGAGACATTGTCTGTTTTTGTGTTAGTAATCCGAATGTCTTTCTTGAATTGGCAATGAAGGAATTAGTAAACTCATTTGTACACATACACACATACATACACATACGCGCATACACACCGAAAAACACTGATAAACACCTCCGAAAAATCCGCTTAGAAGAACTACATAAAACTCTCAAAAAACGAATAACACTAATAAACAAAGGTTTTGAACTCGCGAAAAAAATTCCTCTAGACTAACTTAGAAATAAAAAGAAACGTAACGTCGAACAAACTCTAACATATGTCTCAACATACAACAAAAACAATCCAGAAATATTCACAGAAATTACAAAAAGTCTAGACCTACTTTGCAAGAATAATAAACTGAATAATATACTAAAAACAACCAAAATAATTAAAAGCAAACACCAATCTCAAAACCTAAAACACATATTAACCTCATCTAAATTTAACCAACACACAATACAGGGAGTCACAAAATGCAACAGAAAAAGATGTGGGGTTTGTGACATCATTATAGAAGGAAACTCCTACACTTTTGAAAACCCTAAAAAACATTCACAATAAATAAAAACTTAAACTGCAACTCCAAAAATGTAATTTATGTACTTAAATGCACAAAGTGTAAGAAGTCATATATAGGCATCAGCCAACAACTGAACAACAGGGTCTCCCTACACAAAAGCAATATAAAATTGCCAGACAACAGAAAACTTTTTGTATCACAACACATCTTCAAATGTAACCAGGGTAAATTCAATATCATGCCGATATATCAAACAGACGATTATTCGTATCTACAAATACAAGAAAAAAAACTTTATAAACCAATTTAAACCCGAACTAAATAGGTCATAACCCCACACGCAAAAGCACACAAGGTGACCAAATACAGTGATAAAATCACTCACATACACGAACGCACGCTCACATACGGGAGACACGAAGAAATATATATATATATATATATATATATATATATATATATATATATATATATATATATATATATATTTTTTCGTGTCTCCTGTATGTGATATATATATATATGTGTGTGTGTGTGTGTGTGTGTGTATAAGCATGTTGACAAAACAGGGGAACTACTCACGAGCACGCACACAAACTCCACACAACTTAGGAATTACGTGTGTATGTATGTACGTATGTGTGTGTATGTGTATGTGTATACTGGTTCCATGTAGCTTGAGAAGTGTATATGTGTGTATGTGTGTGTATATGTATGTGTGTGTATGTACTGATTCCTTGTGGTCGGACGGTGTGTATGTGCGTATGTGTATGTATGTGTGTATGTGTACAAATGAGTTTACTAATTCCTTCATTGCCAATTCAAGAAAGACATTCGGATTACTAACACAAAAACAGACAATGTCTCATATCGAGAATATTCAACATTGAAAAACATAAAGCAAAAATTAATTATTTTTAGTAATATGTGGAAATCTCCGCTTTTATCTGAAGACGGTCACGAGACCAGAAACCCGTGTAGTAAAATTATGGAAAATAAAGCATAATAATTTTTTCTAAAAAAAATACATTACAACCAAAAACGTTTGCGGCACGTCTCTTCTCTTCTTTTTAATATACATACTTTTCTCTCGTTGGAACCACTACAACCTCTTTCTTTTATATATATATATATATATATATATATATATATATATATATATATATATATATATATATGCACATTTCATTGAATACGATAGACAAGGTGCTTTTATTTAGTTTTTTATACAATTTCTCATGTGATCTAATAATTTTTTTCTTTTCAGATGATAAATTATATAAAAACTGTCCGAATATTCTTTTTATCTGACCGCTTTCGGCTATACATTTAGCCATTTAAAGGATTAAGTATTTTAACTGATAAATAAAAAATAATTTGTTGCATGTATGTTTTACAAAATATTTTCATTTTTCAAAAACGGTCAAGATATTGTGTCCATGTTCAAAGTTAATATATAAGTATATATATATATATATATATTGTTTCAGTATGTTGTCTGCCTGGCCTTTAAAAAGGGTATGTTTCTTTTTCGCTTCTCTTACCTTTAGTTGGCTTGACTCGAGTTGGCAATTGAGAAGTCGTATTTCTTTTGAAAAATGACTAAGCGGCTACTCACTTTGTTGTGATATAAATATCGATTTCTTTTATTGCAACACATCTTGGTGGGGAAAGTAGTAAGCTACCCACAGTTGTTTGTTAGCATAGGGTCAACATCACTTTTCCTCTTCCCAACGTCATACTACTACTATTACTACTACTACTGCTGCGACTGCTTCTCTATGTGCCGTGTCCCCTCAGGATGTAGGCAATCATGGATCTTCACAATTTCCTCTACTACTCTTAATGCAACCTCCTGCCGTCTTCTTTATGTGCCGTTTCACCTCAGGATGCAGGCGATCATGTCTCTCCACAATTTCCTTTACTACTACTACTGCGACCTTCTGACGTCTTCTTCTTTATGTGCAGTGTCCCCTCAGGATGTAGGCGATCATGGCTCTCTACAATTTCTTCTATAACTCCTAAAATTGCCTAACCTTTTTATCTGCTAATAAATTTTATCTCTTTTTTATTTCTCCTCTTCCGCCATCCATTTACTCAAACTTAGTAAGTTATATGTTGTTTTCCCTCGTCCCTCTTTCCTTCAATCTGTTCTGTGAGTATCTGAATTTCCAAGCCCTCTTTCCTCATTATGGGCGCTAGAAATTTCAGCTGCCTCTTCCTGATGCCATGTATAAGTGTCCTTTTTGTTTTCATTTTTTTCTGAAACTTCGACGTTGCTCACATATTCGGTCCATGATATCCTTAGCATCCTCCTGTAGAACCACAACTCTGTTTCTTCAAGACTCTTCATATTTGAGGAGATTGTCTAGCATTCATTGCCATATAGGAGGATAGATGTTATTAACAGTTCAGTACACTTTTTTTGTTTCTAATTGAGTTTTTCTGTATCTTAATACTCTGCTTAGCTTTTGGAAGGCACTGTGGCTATTCCAATGCACCTTCGAATTTCAGTGTCGCACTTTCCGTTTTCTGTTAAAACACTTCCAAGATATTTAAATTGTACTTGTATGATTTTGGTATCTCTGATTTGTAATTTGCATTTTGCTTTCATACTTTTTTCTAACGATTATTCATTCTGTCTTCTCACTGTCAATGTTTAATAATTTCTTCTGGCTTTCCTTCTTTCGGTAGGAGTTTTTGTACTTATCTTGTCGTGTCTGTTATCAACATTGTGTCATCTGCATATCTTATGCTATTAAGACTGTAGTTGCCAATTACGAATCCTGGTAGGATTTATAATTCTCTCAGTATTTCCTCGCCGTGTACACCTCTTTCTATTTTTGTATATTCACTGAACTCATCTTCTATCCGTATGCAGACGGTTCTATATCAAGGTTACCTAGCAGTTCCAGTATATCTTTGCAGCGTACTTTATCGAACACCTTTGCGTAATCTATAACGCGCAGGTACACATCCTTCTGTATTTTTATTTCTCTTTCTGATAATATTCTGAGCATAAATATCCTCTTCGTTGTTTCAGTGTCTTTTACGAACCCGCACTGTTCTTCTATTTCCGGTTTGATTCTGCTACGCGCTATATTTTCCTATTTTGATGCTAAGTTTTCTTATATAGCTCATTAGGCTGATTGTCCAATGGAGAGGACATTCGTTTGCAGCTGGCTTCTTAGGAAGTTCTATGAAAATAGATCTACTTAGGTCTTCCGGTATATCACTTTCTATTATTTCTATAACCATGTCTATCCCGAAATCCTCTAAGGCTGCTAACATCTCTATTACAATTCCATCTGGCTCTGCCGCTTTGTTTCTATTCAATTTGGCCTGTGCAGATTACATTTCAGATTTTAATATTTCCGGTTCGTCGATATTTCTGTGAGTTACTGGGTTTTCTGATATATTTGTTCCATCTCTGAATTATTTTTTCTTTCTCTGATTTTTTCATGCATCCTTTTGATGAGAATGCCTTTTGTCCTGTTATTTCTCTTAATTTTTATATCTAACCGCTTCCTCTGTGATCCTCATTGTTTCGATTTCTGCACAGTTTTTGTTGAGCCACTCCTCTTTAGCCCGCCTGCATGTGTTCCTTATTTCTTTGTGTAGTGTCCTATATTCTGTTACGTGACTTGGCATGGGTTTTTGTCTCCTTTTCATCATGTCAAGAATTTAATCTTTCACCCAATCATTTTTTCTTCGTCTATTTTTCTTGGTTTCTGGTGTTACTAAAGCTTCCCTTAATGTGTACCACTTCTAGTTTCTATTTTAATTTTGCTTTTCACAATGTCCATATATTTCTCCTCCAGATTTGGGTCATTCAAGAGTCGGTTGTACTGCAATTTGGATGTTGCCTTAAGCCTCTTAAATTTTCCATAGTTTGCTCAAGGTTTGCACATCACTGGAAAGTGATGACTTCAACAGTCGGCGCTTGAATATGTTTTCTAGTGTAAAACTTCATTCTGAATTTGATAGTTATGTAATCGATTTAGTTTTGTTTCTCCTCCTAGGCTCCACCTCCATGTTCATGTTCGTCTTCAAAATTATTGAAACCAGTTGGCTACTACCTGATCATTCGCTGTACACAATTGGGCCCGTTTCCTCCGCGTTCATTACGGGTTCCTAGTCCGAAGTTACCAACTATTTCACTATCCCTCTGATTGGCTATTTTGTTATTCAGGTCTCACATTAGAACTCGAATTTATTGCGATTTGCATTGACGTTTCAATTTCTTCTTGATATATTCCGTCCTAATAAGAATATATACTTGAACCACACGGTGGATAAAATAACTAAACCAGTACAATAAGAATAAAGGTAACAGTTACGCACAAGGTCGTCGCAAGTCAATCCAGTAGTGAGTGCTACTACTGGAAGGTCGGTAGTTCTCTCGTAAATCTGAGTCGTACTCAACAGATCCTAGCTAGATAATATTTACCAGTCTCCCCACGAGCTAGGATGTGGAACAAGGCCGAATTTAATGTAGGCTCGGCTAAAATTTCTCCGTAAACCCGCATAAACGGGTTCGGGTTTGTCTACCTCCCAGGATCCCAGGACGAGACTCTGCCCTTCGGCAGAGCCTCGCCCGGGTTCCTCTCCGCCCGAAGGCAGAGATTTCGACAACAGCTAAATTTGAGTAACAAATCCTAGCTAGACAATATTTACCACCCTCCCCACGAAATAGGATGTGGCACAAACAAGGCTGAATTTAATGTGGGGCAATCTGAGCCCGTAGGCTTGGCCAAAAATTCCCTGTAACCCCGCATAAACGAGTTCGGGTCTGTCTGCCTCCCCGGACGAGATTCTGCCCTTCGGCATAGCCTCGTTCGGGTTCCTCTCTGCCTTCGGGGAGAGAGTTCGACAACAGCTAAGATAGGATGTGGCACAAAGCCGAGTTTAATGTGGGGTAATCCCAGCCTATAAGCTCGGCCCCAAATTCTCCCTAGACCTCATATAAAACGGGGTCGGGTAGCTGTTTCCAGAGACGAGACTCTGCCCTTCGACATAGCCTCGTCTGGAGATCCTCTCTGCCCGGAAGCAGAGAGTTCGACCAGTACAACTTGAAAAGATTCCTGCCTCCCCACGAAGTAGGATGTGGCACAAGGCCGAGTTTAATGTGTTGGCAATCCTAACCCGTAGTCTCGGCCGAAAATTCCCCTTCGACACCGTATAAAACGGGGTCGGATAGCTGTTTCCTTAGACGAGACAGTCCTTCGACGTACACTCGTCTGGGGATCCTCTCTGCTTGGCCAAAAAATCTCTGTAGACTCATTAGCGGGATCGGGTCAGTCTACCTGCCAGGACAAGACTCTGACCTTCTGCATAGCCTCGTCCGAAGGCAGAGAGTTCGACAACAGATAAGATAGGATTGGCACAAGGCCGAGTTTAATTTAGGATTACCGAGACCGTGGGCTCGTCAAAAAATACCCGAAGACTACGCATAAACGGGATCGGTTCTGTCTACATCCCCGGACGAGATTCTGCCCTTCGGCACAGCCTCGTCCGGGTTCCTCTTCGGGCAGAGAGTTCGGCAGCACAGCTGGAAAACATTCTATTAACTAGCCCCGCCACGAGGGTAGATGTGGCACAAGGCCGTGTTTAACGTCGGTCATCCACGCCCGTAGCTTCGGCCAATAATTCCCCGTAGAATCTACGGGTTCAGGTCTGTCTACCTCCCCAGACGAGTCTCTGCCGTCTGGCATAGCCACGTCCGGGTTCTACTGCCAGAAGGCTGAGAGTTCGACAGCACAGCTGGAACAGATCCCAGCTAGACGGTATCTAGGAACTGGACCACGCAGTGACATGTGGTACAAGGCCGAATTTAATGTGGGGTTCCCGAGCCCGTAGGCTTGGCCAAAAAATACCCGTAGACCTCGCATAAACGGGATCGGTTCGGTCTACCTCCCCGGACGAGACTCTGCTCTTCGGCATAGCCTCGTCCGGGTTCCTCTCTGGCCGAAGGCAGAGAGTTCGACCATCACAGCTGGAAAAGATTCCTGATAGACTCCTCTAAGCCATTGCGTTATGGATACTTATAGGTATCTACTACCTATAGTGTAGTTATTCATGAGAGTGACAGGTGATTCCATTACATCACTTCTTCTGTACTTATAATGGATATGGTGAAAGGCTTTCCTTTCAGTTTAACGACAAGTACTGTTTCAGATAATTGACATAATCTCTGAACGCATTTCTTCATTTTTGATCTAGTAACAGCCCTGCTACTTAACGCGTCACAATGAAAATGTTTTACACTTTGTCCATCATCTTTTCTCCCAAACTTCTTGTTTTATAAAGATTTATATATCGTTATCCTATATATATATATATATATATATATATAGACATTCATTTCTGTAGTTCACTGATTCCAGTAAGCAGAAATTTTTTTCTCCTGATGATGGCCACGTTGGGCGAAACTAGTCGAGGACTCTAAATGAAATAATAATAAAAACGAAAGAATATACGATCCAGTGTGTCTGAAGATTTTAATTTTTTAATATTTTTTATTGTTCAATATATATATATATATATGTGTGTGTGTGTGTGTGTGTGTGTGTACAACAATAAAACGTTTTTTACAGAGAAATTTTATCTTGTCCGGGAAACAGTTATATTTAAAAGAAAACGCTGAATACACAGTTAAAAAAATCGAAAATGAAGAGCTAGTTAAGTTCTAAAATATTACAAACACTAACCAAGTGACATATCACTGCCTAAAATTTCACTGCTGAGGAAATTATCATTGGTGGAAACCACGCTAGCGGAAAAGGTTAGTGCTTGTGCTTTTAAATCTTATATATTTATATATATATATATATATATATATATATATATATATATTATAAAAAATATAGTTTTAAGGTATGCTATATTTATGGGTTTAAAATGCTCAATATTAGGGATAGAGCGTATGTAAATATAAAAGTGAACATTGAAGTCAACCCCCAGCGGGGACAGTCAGTTTCATGCTTATACGCAATCGTCAGGCCATATGTTTTGAGTTATTGATCGACTATTTATGTATAAAGGTCAGCGCCTAAAGGCAGCAGTCTGTTTCATATTAAACGCATTCGTCAGGCCAAGAGGGATAATTACCTGACGATTGCATGAAACAGACTGTCGCCTCTTGGTGTTGACATCAGTGTCCATATATATATATATATATATATATAAAGAGAGAGAATTTTTAACATTTTATTATTATAATTACTGATCGTAATATTATTATAATATTCTTTCCCTGTTTAATATGTGCATTTAACCAACCTGGCATGAAGACATTTTTCTTATTTTTGGTGACTGGCGAATTAATAGAGAAATGGGAATCTATTCACCCCAGAAATACGAAACACACTGTAAAAATCAAATTTATTTATCTGTAGTAGTGGTCTGTTGGTTAGTTTGTTGCCAAAAAAAAGTATCTGAGGACTACAATATAAATGTATTTCACCTGTCTGTAGATATTTCCGAAATTGATGTTAATTTTGATACAAGACAAGCATCGTATTAATAATCAAACTTCTTGTCACTTTTTTTTATTCTTTCAGATTCTCACTTGTTAAAGGAATATAAAGAAAACTGGCCAAATGACAACGACATCAGGGTAAGTTTAATTGGCATGCATATCTTCGTATTTCTATCTGCTAGAGTTGCTTACTGTATTCGGTGTAGCTCAGCGGTCACCCATCTGATCCGGTTCGATGTTGATTGTTGACCAGCCCTAAACAGTGCATTCCACATAACTTGAAACGTATTTCCGAATAATTTGAATTGACCTAAGGAATGGGCTATTACTTTACCGCGCCGGCTCAATGCGTGTTGGTAGGGGCGGATATGATATGTTTGGGTGATCATGTCTCTTTTCGATTCTTGATTACCCAAGGGTATATACGCATGTAAATGCAGCAAGTCCGACTGGAATTTGTAATAGGGTCTTCAATTTACACAATCCGCGCATACAAGCTTAAAGCACCTGATATTCCCAAGCGATCACCCAGTATTTATGAATTCATTACATTAATTGATTTGGTAACCTCTCCGATTCTTAGATTTTTCTTGTCGGGTGATAATGACCATGTTGGCCATTAAAAGGCTGATTTTGGCATCGTTTCTGCATTTGGTCTATTGCATTTGCTTTCTTTTTTAGGTTCCTTGTCGCTGCCCTATGGGTATTTGGGTTTATTTTCACTTCTTCACATACTTGAAATTCCATTTTGAAATTGCTGGCTTTCTTTATTACTGGATGAAGTTTCTTATTTCTTTCATGTTTTTTTTTTAACACAGAGGATCATCCAGTCTTCTGTAGTTTCCAGGTATCTTTGAAGACCGATTGTTTTAGTTTTATAAGACAGTTCTAGTTGAACTAATCCTGTTCCTCCTTCGGATATGGACACATACAGGAGATCAACGTCAACCTTGGGATGATGCATGTACTGGTATGCAAGAAGCTTTCTCGTTTTGCTGCCTATTTTGTTTATGTCAGCTATGTTCCAGTTAAGGATTTTTAAATATCATTCACTCCAAGCAAGGCGGTTATGCCACTAGAACGCAAGGTGTTACAAGGAATGAAAATGAAAGAGAAGGAGAAGATTGAGAATGGGGAGGAATTGACAAAAAGAGAGAAGATAGCGATTGACGTTGCATTTAAATTTTTGAAGATTGTAGTTATCAGGGAAGCAAGAAAACGGAAAGGAGATCCACAGGTGGGAAAAGTAACTGTTGGAGTAGAATTAGCAGTTGCACTTAGCTATTTCAACAGTAAAACGGTGAGACCTAGTTGCCAATTTAGTAGTACGCTTAAATTCATGTTCGAGCACCAGGAAAAAAACCCCAAAAAAACTCGTCAGTGCAGTTGTAATGAAAACATTTGTAGAAAAAAGAGAGGGAAGCCACGTCATGTCAGTGAGAAAATGACTGAAGTCGAGATAACTGGTCAGGATCGATTACATTACAGATCCTTCTTTGGATTTTGTCAAGAATCTTGAGATGTACATCAGGAGGACTAGACTAAGACCAGACGTGGCATCAGTATTCAATACACAGACAAATGGTAGATTTATAATGTATTGCATCACAGGGACAGCCAAAGTGTTTATGGCCGATATTCTGTTTTGTGAATTCAACTCGGTATTTAACACCAAACACGCACACGCCTGTAGCATTCTTTTCTTACCTTTCTCCTTCCTTTTGGGTATGCGGTATTCCATCTCCTTCACTGACTCCTAGGTTCCAGTGGCGTAATTTTTGTGACAAGATCTCGATCAGTTGAGTGTATTTCTGTAATTCTCCCCCTCTTGGATGTTACTTTTTCACATTTATGTATTATTATTATTATTATTATTATTGTTGTTGTTGTATTTCTTCCGGGCCCCAACTAGAGACCTAAGGTTAAAAATGGCTTTATGACATTTTCTGCTGATTATTTTTGTAAAAAACAACTACAAAAAAACAAAATCCCCCCCAAAAGCAACAATAACAAAAGACAACAACAACAAAAAACAACAACAAAACAAGCTACGACCACACATTGTACATAGATAAAGCTCTTCGTAATGTGTGAGCTGTACTTGTGAGTTAATTTTTTGTATGGTAAAATACGAAAACGTTTGGCATGGGATACCAGGAATCCATTCAATGATTTTATGGGAACCTTTTTTTCAATCAATCCAAGTGATTCGACTACAACTGGAATTATTGATGTCCTCGCGTGCTATATTTTCGAGGTTTTGATTTCAAGGTCCTTGTAATTTGACAGTTTTTTTAATATCTTCAAAGATACATTATAATCTGCAGGGACTGCCATGTCAATAAGAAAAAAATTCTGTTCTTGGGGTCTTTGATTACGGTGTCTCGGCGATTAGCTTTCATTGTTCTGTTTGTGTGTATTGTAAAAAAAATTACAAAAAATTGTCACAGGAACTATCTCTTTAACCGAATCTAGGGGATTTTCATACTAGTTTCTTGCAACAAAAAAAAGAAAAAAAAAAGTAAATATTGCATGTTTTCCAGTGCAGGTATTGACCCACTCTATTATACCGAGTTTTATATTGAGTGGGTGCTAACACTAATACAAGATGATCAGTTGTTTCTGGATAAAGATACATTGAAGTCTGCAGGTAATGGCATGTCAATAAGAAGGTACATTTTGTTTTTGCAATCTCTAATCCCGATGTCTGGGTGATTAGCTTTTATTGTTCTGCCTGTGTAAAGTCCCACAAAATTGTATTATTATTATTATTATTATTATTTTTATTATTATTATTATGATTATTATTCTTATGTTTTTTATCATTATTATAACTTTTATTTTATTATTATTATTATTAGTAGTATTTATTATTAGGCTTATTATTATTAGGCTATTTATTGTTATTATTATCACTTATTATTATGATTTTATTATTATTATTATTATTATTATTAGCCTTACTGTTATTATTTTTAGTTTCCTGCTTCTTAACACTTTAACTTTTGGAAGGTATCCACTGGGCCTTTCGATTTTTTGTGTCACATTTTTGGTGTTAATCACAAGTAAGTCACTAAACGAAGAATTCTTCCAGCGTACGGCGCCATTAAAAAGGGATTGAAAACCATACAACGCGTTAACCCAAGGCTTGTAAGCGAATTTGGATAGATAGAACTGTTCGTCGGTGGTTGTGCTAGCATGAAGTCACAAGTTATCGTGACTGAGGTTTTGAGTGTAGTGGCCTTGTTCAAACTGTTGATCACGCCGGCTGATGCGTCGTCTCCGAGAAAAATGTAACTTAGGACCGTTCGGCATAGCAGTATTGATCGCAGGTGGGCTCTGTGGGTGTTTAACATACATAAGTGCGTCTGAACAAGCACCTGCAACAGGGATTGGCTAGCAGCCCTTACAGACAGGCATAATCGGAAATGAGCGGCCAGCCAAAGTTTAAGTTTTTAATTCGAGTGTATCCAGTTTAAAGATTATTCACTTATTTGCTTTCTGACAAAATATTCAATCACCGAATTTAAGCGATATCGAGTCAAGTCAATACTTATATGGGGGACCTCTCACAATCCGAAATACGTTTCGGCTTTAAATTATCCACGAAGGGTTGACAAGCTGTAAAAAGAAATCAATTCAATTCTTCAAAATAAGTGCTAATAATGCTGCAAATCTGTCAAACAAAGTCATTTTGTATTAAGTAGCAGTGTTAGTAGTGCAACGCTTATCGGGTAAAAATACTTACCTGGCACATGTCAGAGGGTATCTTTACAAGATCATTTTCTATTGACAACATAGCCAAAGAATTAAATCTGTCTGGAGTCATCGACAACCACAAATATGTTTTTATAAGCTTTAGTTTTGGAAGATCCCAAACACATCACATAGTACCATGATGTCGCCATGTGCAACTGTCCGAGTTGCCAGTATCTTCAGCCGGCCCTGGCTGTGTCTTAAGCATGGAAATCCTAACAAGAGCAATCTTGCAACGCTGATTCATTCAAGAATTTGATTCGGGCTTCGGAAAGGTTACTGAATACGAAGTCACCTGAAGAAGGTCATAGAGAACAACGGTTGAAACGTTGTGAGTATATCAACCCAGATGCCCCGTGTCTCTTCAGGACGTTGGCGATAATACCTCTCCGCAATTTTTTTTATCGTCTGCAGCACTTAATAGATTTTGCCTTTATGCCTCTATAATTCTTCGTGTAAAAATTTCGACCAAACAACATAATTGTTGAGTACTTATTCAACACCAACTACACTACAGTAATAAAAGCCTGCGGGGTAAGATTACGAAATATTACTCCACGGTTGAGGCAAGCAGAAAGTGCCTTTTTTATTGTCTTATATTAAGCCGATTTCGAACATTAGTTCTCCGCTTTGATAGATCGCGTACAAGGTTATTGCTTGATTTTGGTTCCGTCTCATGTTTCTTCTTTTGCTCCAGAAATGATTTGGTGCAAATCAAATTATTTCTGCGCAATGTTCTGTTTCTCTTTATCTCAACGCGGTTAGTTTCGCGTCGTTTACTATTCAGTATCGCTACACTCTAACGTAAAAAGGAATATATATATATATATATATATATATAATAGCTGTTGCGGTGGGCTCTTGATTGGGCCTTCACCACAATAGGGAGGAGTAGATGCGGTAGGAAGAGGAACTGCAAAGGAACTCAAAATTGATCGCTACATGTAAGTATTCCATTAATATTTAAGCTTACCTTTTAAAAGTTCAACGATAATTTTTCTGCCGCACTTAATTTAAAGACGTAGGTCCTTACTTTCCGTACAAACAATTATTTTTATTTCATGGATGACTTTCACGGGATTTCGCAATTAATTTCTGTTATCCCAAAATTTATTTCCAAGTTATGAAAATTGTTATCGTGCAAAAAAGTTCGTCGCAAAAAAGATCATGTAAACAATCGCGGAAAACAATCGAAATAAAGAAGAATTGGGAATCTAAAATTTCAGGCTTGTGGGTCTGGATCCGACACGGAATGTTTTTAATTTGCTCACGGAGTCGGCCTGATTCCAAAATGATATGATATGTTGGGTTACGGCCTAGAGGCCGTAACCCAACATATCATATAAAGTTGAAAGTGAAAGTGAAAGTTGAAAGTTGAGTAAAGTTGAAAGTGACATAGTGACATTCGCATTTATTTTATATATATATATATATATATATATATATATATATATATATATATATATATATATATATATATATTCCTTTTTACATGTATAAATTACTTTTTAGACACGGACATTCACAAACACCCCCCACACACACATACATATATATATATATATATATAAAATGGTAAAAAAATAGTTTTCGATTTCTATTATTTTTTCACGCACTCGAAAGTTAGATAGATAGCGAGCGAGAGAGAGAGAGAGAGAGAGAGAGAGAGAGAGAGAGTGGTCAAGATAGTCACCTCTATGTAACATCATATTATGTTTGTGTATGTGTATTTCATCCTCAACTAATGCTAATCCACAGCAGGGCTTTTTCTATGAATCGTGTCCCTTTTGGCGATCATAACTTCTCAAAGCTTCCTATCCGTTGTGACCCTTATCAGCGTTTCTTCTTTTAACTCGCCTCCCTATACCCATTCCGTTGGTCAGGTTAGTGACTTGATATAACATAACACCTCAGCACGCTTTTCTTTGTTTCCAAC
Source organism: Acanthosepion pharaonis (assembly GCA_903632075.3). Lineage (NCBI taxonomy): Eukaryota > Metazoa > Mollusca > Cephalopoda > Sepiida > Sepiidae > Acanthosepion > Acanthosepion pharaonis. The sequence continues at coordinate 622,921 of CAHIKZ030005507.1, forward strand.
GAAATGGTACTACTTCTTAGTGCTTTTTTTTTAGCTTTTAGCTGTCTCTTCATCTTTAAAATAATAAGATATATGCTAATTTATCTTTTTATAATCATAATTAACTAGCAAGTCTAAAATACACGGATTTACTAATAAATCTTTTAAGGCCGAACTCTGTACTTTTCAACACATTGCCAGCCCCAGATAGTTATAGTGATTTTCCAAGCGTAGCTCAGATGTGGCACAAGGCCGAAAGTAGGTGGCACTCAGTGAGGATCGAACTCACTACTCAGTCGTAATTGTTCTAGTGAGAAAAGCTTGCTAACCATTACACCTCCTCGTGGTATCCTCCCCAGATAGTTATAAGAAAGGTGACAGAGCCTTAAAAATACAAATAGATGTCTCCCACCCACAATTCGTTTTCTGACTCACTCTATTTGTCTCTCTACTACCCTCCCTATCTTTCCGTTTTACTCTCTATATCCCTCTCTCTTTCTGTTTCTCTCTCGGACGTTCAGCAGAATTTGGGTTACCTAAGTAACAACTTTGCGAAGATGGAAAAAAGGAAAAAAAATGATTTTAATTTAAAAATGTTATTTGCAGTTCAGCCTTTATCTACGGTAACCCCCCCAATCATTTTTGTGTCGCACGCTTTATGTCTCTCTTTCTCTTTCCTGCTAGGACACGAAACATGAGTATATGAGGTACCAGCGTCATAAACACCATATATATATCTCTAACCATGCTTGGAAGCTTGTCTAGGAGAAAGAAAGATGAATTCAAAACCATGATAATTGTCTATGGTCCCTGATCCTCAGTAATGCGAATGGGGAAAAAATAAACAATATAATGGAACCTTGAAAGCAACGAAAAAAAATGAAATCTGGTTTTGAGCTGCGAGAGAATATGAAATCAGTTAGTATAAAAAGATATTAAGTTTATAAGATACAAAGACTTCAGCTAAATTTCAAGTTTTACGCAATGAAGCAACCCTCAGACGGTTCAAAGATCGCTTCATAGCGTGAAACTTGTAGTTACGTTAAAGTTTTATGTATCTGACGTTTTAAATTGTTATATATATATATATATATATATATATATATATATATATATATATATCCAAGGAAGCATGGTAGTATGACATGAGCGAAGTTTCTTTTCTCCTTACTGCCGCTTCCGCAAGTTACTTGCTGTGGGTAGGTGATGGCATTTTTTATGTTCCTAGACTCAAAAACCACTTAATTATACGTTTACTTTAATTACGAAACTTGCTTTGCTTTCATTCTGTTACATGTAAAACCCATGTCCTTTTGGAGACAATGCTACGTGCTGTAGTCAAACAAATCTGTTGAATATACAAAGCCCGACAAAAAAAATGTATACACATTTCAGGAAAGGAACTTCTGATTTACACATTTCAGGAAAGGAACTTCTGATTTACACATTTCAGGAAAGGAACTTCTGATTTAACACCAAAGGACCCTATGGGAGACCCTAAAGGATGTTTTTATCGCAGAAAATCGACTACATTGGCGGCTCTTAGACAAGAAATTAAAAATGCATGTGCTGCAATCCCACTGGGCACTTTTGTCAACGTTTCCCAAGCAATAGTTCGCCGTACTAATAAATGTCTGGACACCATTTTAAGCATCTCTTGTGATTGTAGAGTTCAAAGGTAACTTGTGTTAATCTCGTGATGTCTGAATAAATTTAGTATTACAATATCTATACAAGTTTTTCCTTTCTTTTTGGGGCGGACTCTGTATTATATCACTTTAGTGTTTTATTAGTTTTAAGATCTTGACACTAGTATGCCACTATAGTTGACGAAGAGGAACGTGGTGACAGTGATGACTCAGCTAAACAATTCTCCTATAACGAGCTTACCGCGTAAGTAGAAATAAAAGGATAAAAACTGTTGCATCCATTGTCAGCCTTGGCTGGAACGCACCAATCAATAGATTTTTTAATTATTTTTTTAAAACTAATAACATCCACTAACCGAACTGTGAATGAACTGGTGCAGCCTTGCTCCGGAGATAAAAAAGATTGTTAAGACGATCATTATTCGAATAGAAAGGCTTTTGAAAAAGAAAAAAAAGAAGAAGAATTTAGATGAGTATACCAAAATATAGAGCTTTCACTTGATCAAGCAAGATATCTTTTGAGTTCAGATCTAATTTTTGAAACACTGGGTGATATTTTCACTGCAGGATTATTGATCTTTTATCTTCCTCTTTTATTTGCATGCAAAGAGTTCCAAGCAAAAAGATTACGAAGGTGACAAAATTTGTAATGTTATTTTCAATCATTTTCCCCTTAATTCTTAATCTGCTTTTTCATTCTTCTTATCCCATTTCAATATTTACTTTTTTAAAAAAAAAAATCTTTTCTCCGCAGTTGCTCTTCGTGCCACTTCGTTTATTTTTTTTTCACTTTTATCCTTCCATATTTTCTTCTTTTATAATTTCCTGTCCTTCCGTACTTGCTTCTTTTCTTTCTTTGTTTTTCCTTCACCTCAAATTCTTTGGCATTGATTGTTTCTCGATTTCTTTTTCGTTTTCATTTTTTCTTTCTCGTTTTCGTTTTTTATTTCCTTTTTCGTTTTTTTTCTTTCGTTCTCTCTTTCGTTTTTCACTTTCTTTTTCATTTTTCCTTTTCCTCTTTTTTGATTTTTTTTAACTTACTTTCAGTATTTTTTGTGTTTTCTCCTTTTCGTTTTTCAATTTCTTACTTTTAAAATTTTTCTTTGTTCTCAGATTTTTAGCGACTAAAAGATATTTGTTCAGAGTACAGGAAAGAGTGTGAGTGAGAAGAATATTTGGAATTGCTTTTTATTCTTTTTACTTTTCTTTCTGTTTTTCTTTTTGTCTTTCGTTTGTCTCAATTTTTTACCCCTTTTAGAATCATTGCATTCATTTCGCTTTCCATTCGTTTGGCGTTAATTGGCTCTTTCTTTCTTTCTTTCTTTCTTTCTTTCTTTCTTTCTTTCTTTCTTTCTTTCTTTTATATTCTTTCCGTGTTTTCTTTCCATTTCCTTTAGATATTTCTTTCTATTGTGCTATTTTTATTTTTATTTCTTTTTGCTTTTGATATTTCTTTCTTTCATTCCTTCTTTCATTCTTTCTTTCTTGTATCGTCTTTTCATTTTCTTCTTTCTGTTTCCTTATGCTAATTCTTTCTTTCTTTCTTTTCGTTTTTTCCTTCTCTGCATTCCCTTTTTTATATTCCCTTCTTTCTTTCTTTCTTTCTTTCTTTCTTTCTTTCTTTCTTTCTTTCTTTCTTTCCATTTCCTTTAGATATTTCTTTCTATTGTGCTATTTTTCTGTTTTTACTTCCGTTTCCTTTTGATATTTCTTTCTTTCATTCTTTCTTTCTTTAATTTTATCGTCTTTCCATTTTCTTCTTTGTGTTTCCTTAGGCTAATTCTTTCTTTCTTTCTTTCTTTCTTTCTTTCTTTCTTTCTTTCTTTCTTTCCAGATTGTTTTTTTACAGTGCAGTTCACCCTGTAAAAGGCTCAGGTAGAGGGTCACTTTAAGGGGTTGTTTATATGGATAGGAGGGGAAGATAACGGTTGGCATTAGATTTGAACAGGTTAAAATTGTAGTGACCAAGGAAACATCTTCGGGAGTCGGTTCCAGGGAGCAGTGGTTTTCAGGAAGAATCTGTTCGAGTGAAACTGACTTCTCACCGATAGAATACAGAGGAATTGATACAATAAATGTGGCATGGCGATTCCAAGGCGGAACCAAGAAATGCAGTTCCTCCGAGCACTTTCCATGGTAGTAAGGATAGAGCAGTGAGAGGCTTGCCCCATCAGTTAGAGAGTGGACAATAATTCTTCACCCAAAAGGACTTGGAGACGCTTTTGAACTCTATTGAGGACTGGGCAACTACTTCCCAAATATGACAAAAGTATTCCATTTTCGGCTTGATCCGGCTCTTGTAAAGGTAGAGGATAGCATGATGGGTCAGGTACTTACTGGAACAGGGAGCCGACCATTTTGCTCGCATCTTTGGCGATGGATCGTATGTAAATGTTCCATTTGAGATCAAAGGTGAGTTTAAGACCCAATAGTCTCTCAAAGTACGGAGTCTCTCCGAGGGGACATCTGTTCAACTTAACTGATGGTAGTTTCGGGTCCGATTGGCGATGATTCGAGGCATCGAATGTCATCAGCCAGTTTTTCCCTAATTGGGAAGTTGGTTCAAGATCGGATATTTTTATTTTAAATTTTGATGGCTGTATTTAATTTTGAAAATTGAACATTGATATTATTTAAATATTTTTCTATATCTCCCTTTATTCTATGCAGACAAACATGACTCTCCACAGCTTCTTGTCTTTTGTTATTCCCAGCAACACGTTACACACTTAACCGCTGTTTTCCTCTTGTCTTCAATTTTTCCCCATGCATCCCTAAAATTTCTCTTTCTGATTGTTAACAACATTTTCTTAGTAGCGCCTATTCTCCATAAAACTTCCTTAATTGTCACATACTCTTTCCAAGGTATTCTTCGCTGATAGAACCATATCGGTTGTCCCGTGTCTTCTTCTAGTTAGATTAATGTTTTTACTATAACTAAAACAAACAGTTATTTTTTTTTAGTTGACTACAACAAACCTAGCGGAAGAAAACGAGAAAAGGGTAGGAAAGGGTTGAATGTTACAAATTTAGTGATAGGAGATTCTAACAATACAGAGACGTCTTAATATGTCAAGATATTCTAAAAAAACGTCAAGCTCAGATATCTCATTAAATTTAAAATTATAATAAACAGATAAATAAATATAATTTGTTTTTAAGAATTTTAATTATTATCTTTTTATTACAAATTATAATAAATTCTTTTGTGCGTGTTCAGAAATAAATAATAAAAAAAGTATATTCTTTTTCTTACTCTTCTTTTCTCATCATAATTTAAGTGTACAGGGAAGTGTGCTGTGAGAGAAAACTGTTGAAAAAGCGATTCTCTCTCTCTCTCTCTCTCTCTCTATATATATATATATATATATATATATATATATATATATATATATATATACATCTAACAACACACAAGTAAACAAATAAAAATAAAATAATCAATAATAAATAAATAAAAAGAGGAGATAAACAATACTACAAATAGCCCCAAAACTGCAGCGGGATCCACAATTATTTCCACCCAATAGGTTCTATAATAATTTGTCACATAGTCATTACCGTCCATGAAAACAACCATTAGAACAATGCAATAGACTACCCACAATGCATCGCTGACTTTTATACATTTATAGTCGATCAAAACACAACACATATGACCTGATGATTGCATATAAGCATGAAACAAACTTTCCCCGTTGGGTGTTGACTTCAATGTCAACATTTATATTTACATATATTTACATTGAGCACTTTATCCCATAAATATAGCATAACTTAAAACTATATATATATATATATATATATATGCTTCACTACTTGCAATTGATGGGATATATTTCAATAAAAGACAAATAATCGAATGATTTTCGTTAAATCCAAAGTCAAGAAGAGTTTTTCTGAATCCCAGAAGAAAAATGTAACAAGTAAACCAAATCATCACGAGAATATTAGCCGAGATGTCACGAGAATTCAGCTGAGATGCCAGGAGAATTGAACCGAGATGTCACGAGAATTCAGCTATGATGAAAGTGACTTTTCTGAAGGAAGTTTGACTGACAGTTCCTGTTTAATAACTTTCTTTAAAAAATAACAACGAAAGATGTGTCTAGACAGAACACAAACTGCTGCACATAATCAGCGTTTTCTTTCTTTTTTCCACTTTCTTTTCCATTATAATATCTTTATCTATAAGAGGCGATAATTTTGTATGATCTTTTTATATACCAAGTCCTTTCAGGTCGTAGGCGATCATGACTCTCCATAATTTCCTGTACTCTATAGCTTTTAATAAATGTTGTCTTTTTGCCATCTCTCCCACACTCTGTTCGGTCATACATTTGCTCAAGCTCTACAATTAGCTTGCTTGTTGCTTTCCTCTGTTCCTCATGCCTTCAATCTATCCTGTGGTATTTTCCAAGCACTCTTTCCTCATAAATGTGCCCTAGAAATATCAACTGTCTCTTCCAGATGTTAAGCGTAAGTTGTTCATATCTTCGTTCCATGGAATTCTCAGCATCCTTCTGTAGAAATACATTTCTGTTGTTTCAGGTCTCTTCTTCATCTGTGAGGAGATTGTCCAGCATTCACTGTCACATAAGAGGACTAATACTACATAACAGTTCAATATTCTTTACATCATTTCTAAAGATATTTTTCTGTTTCTTAATACTTTGATCAGATTTAACTAATACATATCTCAATTGCTGACAACAGACAATTCGTTTCTTCTTGATTTTTGAAACGTTTATATTGTGAAATCATTCTTAATACATTGACATTATACATACAACAGCTGTAATTTATCAGTAACTCTTGTATTTATTAGTGAACAATGATACTATTTTTGGTTTTTCAACTTATTTCTATTGTAAAGCATTAGTGAAATTTTATTTTTATAGTAGAATTACTTGTTGCATGCATGCAATAAAATAACGCTGGCCAGCAAAATGAAACTTTTTAATCATCAGATTTTAAAGATTACGAATCTGAAGTAAGTTTTTCTCTATCAGGTCACATATTTATGATACTGATAACAGTAGTTTTCACATTTTGATACGTAATTAATGTACTTATATAATAATACAAGGTATGGCATTTTCGTGACCATCTGTTGTACAAAATCAAAACTGTTGTGTGCAAAATAAATCTATAATAGTTTCTATTGAATTGTGGTTGTAGGTCATAGCAAAGACCTTGTGGCACTATAGAATCTGAAACAAAGAACTGTACAAGATAATAAAAACTATATCACTTGAGGACTTTCAACAGCAGCAACAACTAAAATGGATATCACATGTAACTCGAAGAGAAAATGATATAATCGAGATGTCGACACTCGACATTTCTTCAAATGAAGGATTAGGTACGAAAATGAAAAATAACAGTCATTGATTGCCTTTAATGAAAATGAATCCTAATTGATGAGGTTGAAATAATGCAAACAAACCACTTATTTGGTGCTTATAAAACTGATTGCTGTGAGGATTACGTATGTTTAGAAAGAAAAATATTTTTAAAAAATACATTCTGTAGCATTTTTTTTTTTTTCATATGTAATCTGTTAATCTTGAAGAGTTACTCTCCTACCTGGGGAGGGATAATCTTACCCGGAAATGCAAAACAGTTCAAAAAATCATTCTTGCTCATTCATCAAGTTTCTTAATTTAAATTTAGACAATCCATATGAAAAAAATAGGGCTTACTTGTCTTGATCATGCAGACTTGAAAATGGTAACCACTAGAAAGAAAAAAAAAATACTGGTAACAACAAAATATACCTTAAATGAAAAGAATGACATCAAATATCTGAATAAATCTTGGGATGTTAATGGCTGAATGCAAAATTACAAAAGATAACGTTGGTCAACAAAATGAAACTTTTTTTTTAATTATCAAAGTTGAAAGATGACTTTTTTTAGTCACTTCTTCATGCTGATTACAAATATGAAGTCAGTTTTTCTCTACCAGGTCACATATTTATATTACGATACCTGTAGTTTTCGCACTTTGATACCTCACTAATGTACTTATAAGATATAAGAAATACAAGATATGACATTTTCGTGACCATTTATTGTACAAAATCATTTTTTATAACTCTAAGTAATATTTTTCCCTTTACCATCTCTCTTTGTCATTGTTCTGTCATTCATTCACACAAACTCGTTAAACAGGTTAGTCGCTGTTTCTCCCTGCTTCTCTTGCCTTTAATATGAGTGTTTGCCAGTGTTTAATTCTCTAGGCTCTCTCTCCTCATTATGTATACCAGAAATTTCAGCTGTCTGTTTCTGCTTGCAATTATTAGTTTCTTTGTTGAAATCGACTCGCCGAATCCACTTTTGGCGCCGATAATTTAAGCTACCCGCATATCCATAACAACACTTACTCGTACATTTAATTCTGAGTCACTTGAAACATATATTGATGCAATTCTATTTAACGTTAGTATATTAAAGGACTCCAAGATTAGGCAGAGGTTACATCTTCATGGACTTACCATTCTTTCATTGCGACGGAAAATAAATAAAGCTTGGTGATATCGTGAGATCCTGCTGGGGATTCTTGTTTAGTAGCAGTCATGTTTTAACTCCGAAATCATTGCATATCCTCCTGCCATTTGATAAATCCCGTTGCTTTTGTAATATCGTAATTCCCTATGTCGTTTTCATCCATAATACGCGACTCAAAATTTGTGCTGAAATTGTGGGAATATGCTTCTTCTCACGCATAATACGCACCCCTTGTTTGGTAATCAAACCCTATAAATTGTACCTCTCCAATTTCATTACGACCAGCGTTTCCTACTCTTGTTAAAAGAATGGTTTTAAACATAGAATAATCTAATTTAGTTTTATGATAATTCTTATTTTATTTTACATTTGTAAGTATTGATAGGCACATATGATTGTATTTGGCATTCTTATGGGGTCGCAATCGCCGAATGTCAGTGTCAAATTGTCGTATGTTTGTGGTGAGTAGTCATTTCACAACTGAAACCGGCCTATGAAACGGCAAATTTTAAAGATTTTTTGTAGCTGTGCATAATACGCACCCTATTTATTAGAAAAATAATACGCATTATATATGGGGAATTACGGTAGTTGTAAATTACTAAGTTTAGTTTGGCACAAGATCATAAGTGTGGCGCACCCAGTAAGGATCAAATTCACTACACTGTCGTAAGGGTTAACCCTTGTAAACATTTCCGAAGCGCTTTTGTTTTTGCAGTAGTTGAATGAATGTATATCACACACACGCGCGCGCGCGCACACACACACACACACACACTCGCGCACGCGCGTGCACGCACACACACATACACACACAAACATTCTTTAAATTTTATTATATCTATAGGGGAAGAGTTTTCAGTCTAAGAAATGGAGCGTTTATAGATATAGTCAGCGAGGACAGATTAATCAGCACGACATGGTGACTATTTCATGGTTCTATACATTCTTCAGACAACCTGCACCCACCTTTACAGCGAATATCACCGCCTGACCCGGCGTGCTTTTGCTCGCTCAGCCACAGAGAGCGTCACAGAGTAGTATGGTTTAATTATCCTTTTTAAAGACTGCAGATCCCCTGTAACAATCTATGACGGTTTAGTAATTCTCTTTAGCAATTCAGCTCTCTAAGTTTTTGTTCCCTCTGCTGTGGCCAGGCCAAGTCACTTTGGGGATTACACGACTAACGCTTTTATCTACAAGGTAATGTCTTCTTTGGGATTAAAAAAGTTGGCTGAGTAATCCAAAAAGTGACTTAACCCAAGGAACTGCGAGTTCAATACATAGCAGAAGGCACAAAAACTTCAAGTTGAGTTAATAAAACGAATTAACTGAAACTGAGATATCCTCCTACACAAAAAAGGCGTGGACTAAATTAAGGACTCAGTTCAAAATTCTAACATATATCACTTGAAAAAGACCGGAGAATACAATTGCCGAAATGTCGTGAATATGGCAATAAAGATGAGAACAATAGTCCGACCGATGTAAATATTGTAAATGGTTACAATACTTCATCTCAGAAATATAGACAAATTTTGAAGGAGCCGGAACGTACAACGACGGAAACGTCGTGAACATGGCAATAAAGATTAGAACAATAGTCCGAACGATGTAAACAGTGTAAATAATTACAATACTTCATCTCAGAAATATAGATATATCCTGAAGAAGATGGAGCGTACAACAACGTAAACGTCGTGAATATGGTAATAAAGATGGGAACAACTGTCCGAACAGTGTAAATAGTGTAAATAGTTTCAATGCTTATCTCAGAAATACAGACAGAAGTTATGAGTTTATAAAAATATGTGAACTAACTACAATACAATATTTATTATTTACCATATTATAAAGAAATAACTATGAAAAAAGTTATTTATAAAAAGTTTGAGAACAAGAAAGTAAAGTCCTGCTAAATTGGTAATTTGTCGATGTTTTGACAACCATTCCAATAAACAATACAATGCATAATTACTGCAAAGAAACATATGTTTAGGGCTTATTACAAATCTCATCATCGCTTTGTAAAACAATAATCATTACCGAAGAGTGAAGGTAGTAAAAATCAGTGTCAAGAGAAAAAACCGGTTGTTTTTGCTGGTACGAAGGTCCTTGTTTGCCCATTTATTAATTTATTTAAATTTCAAAATTCTCTCCCCCTTAATATTAAGTATTCTTAGGACTGTAATAAGAGAAGTTTAGTAGGGTGACGTAAATAAAAGAACAGGTAACTTTTTAAAACGTTAGCAAACAATTTGGCAGTGTATCTCTTACGTTGACTTATTTTGCTTATCAACTTTAATTTACAAAAAATATAATACAATTATATTTTATTCAATTCTATATTCGCTATTATTTTTAATGTTTTATTACTACTTATCAAGCAGATGTTAGATGTCTTTTAAGTAAAATTCTGTAGGTTCTGATGTTAAAAGTTATAATTTTTTTTTTTTTTTGTTAATTTCTATTTTTTTTTATTAAGCGTTTTTCAGCAGTAATAAAAAAAGTAATAATCAAGTCCAGATGAATATGACAGATGGGTTAGAACAGACCAACCGAGTTCCAAATTGTTTTTCGATGTTATTCTTGCGGTCTGTGGCCTTGCGTTGTCATGTAGAACAACATTTTTCCTTTAATCCACTGTGTACGATGCCACTATTGTGAAAAAAAAAACAACAAAAAACAAACTTATCTATGTTAGTGTTCTTAACTGCCACATATGATTAGTAGTTAGGATGATACATTCGTCATTACGATTGAATTCCAAGAACGGAGATTACTTATGACACATCCTAATACAATATGAAATGGTCTCCTATTCTACAACGATAAAAATCGATATCTTTCATTTCTGACACATGTAGTGGGTAGAGGATGGTTTAGTGAATGCTAATTTACAAAAATTATTCCAAAAATGTTTTCCCTATTTCTTACGAGCGGACCAGTTAATTCAATTTGTGCCACTTTATGTATGAAATATTTAGACTCATACTCTTGTCAGAGCTTACTAACATAACATTACATGTCTATCTATAGCTCAACTATGTTTAAGTTTTTTGACGCTTTATATGGTATGAATCAAGCAGCAACCACCAACATTCGTAGCAATTTCTTCAGTGTAGAACGATAATTCCCAAAGTGAGGCAGAAGTCCCACTGGTGGGGGCATGGTAATATTTTGGTGGGGCATGCGTAGGATGTGTACCGTTCGGCTTACTATACCAACAGAATAAGGGGGCAATTCGAGAATGAGTTATTAACAGTGAATTGTTTTCTACTGAGTCTGAGTGAGAGTGTTAATGTTAATGCGTGTTAATACATACGATGCATATCCAGTATGCATACATAAAATTGTGCAAAATTTTGAATATGTAAGAATTAAATATTACAGGGAGGGGCACCTGAATTTTAGAAATACCAAAGTGTAGCATGGCCCCAAACCGGTTGGAAAGCACTGGTGTAGAATAATTTCTCTTGGAACGTTCGTCCTGGGTATGACGATAAATTACATCCGGTAGCAAGGCCTCCGATCGGGAGATTGGAGGTTTTGGAGAACGTGGAACCATCTCTTAATTGTTGTTTTTCCCAGGTCTACCCTGACTCAGGGTAGTACCACCTGCCATAATCCTAGATATGGACAAATAGTGAAACGCAAACAAAAATCAACAGTACATTTTTATAATAAAATGACCAACGATACATTTTAAAGGAAAATGACAATCAATGCAACACTAAAATATAAAAATACAATTTTATAGTAAAATTATCAACAATACCTTTTTTGATATGCAAAATATATATCTAAAAATCATATCTTTATTCTGAAAATATAAAATTATATACAAAATATCTGTAGTTGAAAGCATAACATTACGTAGAAAATATTTAGATTTCGGCATTAAATAACCCACAGAGGTGTTGATATGCCGCTAAACAAAATCAACCAACCAAACAACCAACATGAAAGAAATCTTTCATGACATTAATCCTCCAAAATCCTTTCTTAAATCAAACCGTATTCTAAAATATAACTTCAACAAAACTACAACATCAAACACATATCACCGGCTCTAGTAATTATGTCCACACAAACATGTATATGGCCAAAAACTGAGTATCATCTACCATGTATTCAACTGTCAAAGCAGAATAACATATATCATAATTATATTACTTCAAAGCCTCCCCCACCAAATTAATTTTAGGCATTAAATGACCCATAAGGCCTTAAACAAACAAATCAATCAATAAATCTTGGAACATTCTCCAGACATCCTAGCTCTCTGTGATACTAAACTCTTCAGTTTCTTCTACTGAATTCTTGGGCACGCTTATAAAAGCATTTCATATTAATCATGGGGTCCCCCAGGGGCTTATATTTGGATCTACGTTGATTCTGATCCTCATCAACTGTCTTTCCCCATATCATCAATTTCTAAGTAGGTATCTATCTACATACAACTATTTACCCACACTTGAGTAACAAGTCCGACAGATCCGACAGATCCGACAGATCCGACTCGAAAAGCACCAGTGCTTAACTGAGATAAGAAACGGATTGGAAATTTTAACGCCCCCAAAGCAAAACTTCTTTCATTTAAACATCATAGAAAAACTTTTTTGCCTGCCATCGGTATGACCGATGCTAAACTTCTAAGAGAGTAAAACACTGCGTCTGCTTGGCCTCACGTTGGTGCCAGACAAATCGTGCCAGACAATTTTCTCTTCCTAATCTGTCTTGCGCATTTATGCATCTACCATACGTCCGTGCACTGAATACTGTTGCCATATTTGGTCTCGTGCTCCTACTATATATTTCGAGATTCTTGACAAAATTCAAAGAAGGGTCTGTAATGTAATCGATCCTGAACTGGCATTTCGACTTCAATCATTTTATTACTGACGTAGCTGAATCTTCCCCGTTGCCCTTTCTTCAAATATATCAATGCAATTGTTATGATGAGCTTTCCTGCTTTCCTCGACTGCATCAATTTAAGCGTGATACTAGATTGGAAATTAGGTCACACCATTTTACTGTTGAACTAGATAGACGGTGTCTGGTCTATTCTAGTAGTTTCTTTTCTTGCGCTTCTCGCCTCTGGAACACTCTTCCGATTTCTTGCTTCCCAGCTACCTACAATCTTAAAAAAAATTAAATGCAACCCTAGCGCCATCTGTTTTACTGAACCCGTTCTTTTGTTGTCTTTTTTCACTTCTCCCCACTAAAATCTTTTATTCCCTTTTTGCACATTTGCCTGTCCTTTGTCGCTCTGGAAAAATTGTCTTTTTTTATTATATCTCCTAACATGCCAACGACTTACACAAACTCGCTACTTTCATCTGTCTCTCTTGCTTTAAATATTTCCTCTGAGTGTCCAATTTTCCAACCCCTCTTTTCCTCATGAGCCCCGGAAATTTCAAATGTTTGTTTCTGATGTTACGTTTTGTTTAAATTTTCTCTAAAATTTCTTCGAAATCTTGTTCAATCCATGGTATCCTCATCATCCTTCTGCATAACCACATTTCTGTTGCTTCAAGTACTTTTTGATCTGTGATGAGATGGTCCAGCATTCACTGACATATAGAAGCATAATATTATTGCATAACAAATCAATAAACCTTTCTTTTATTCTGATGCAATTTTTCTGTTTCTTAATACTTTGCTTTACTTCTGGAAGCCTTCTTTCGCTATCCCAATGCGCTTTCGGATTTTGTTGTAGCCTTTTCCTAATTCTGTACTTTTAATTCTCGCAGGATGACTTCACTGTAAGTCCGGCGAGAAGACACATACTTTCTGTTTTTGTGCATTTACTGAATTAATTTTCTATTCTCAGTAGGCGGTTTGCTCCCAGTATAAATTCTGTATTATTCAATATCCTTAAAAATTGCATCTGAGATTTGTTTCTAATAGCAGCCAAACACACACACACACACACATATATATATATATATATATATATATATATATATATATATATATATATATATAGATAGATAGATAGATATAGATAGATAGATAGATATATGCAAAGTAATATATATATATATATATATATATATATATATATATATATATATATATATATATATATATATATATAAACATATACATATTTATATAAATAAATTTTCAAGAGGATAGAATTCAGGTAGAACTCAATGTCCAGGACAGAGTAAGAATATAATATAAAAGGCTCAAACACTAATATTCCATGGTTATAATTTATTACATTGGAATCGTAATTACGATCAAATTCCTCAGACCTACAAATTCAGTATATATATATATATATATATATATATATGAATTGATTAATTTTTTTTTATATAGTTTCTCATATGATGTTATAATTTTTTCTTTTCAGTAGATAAATTATGCAAAAACTATCCAAATATTTTATTTTCCCGATCGCTTTCGGCTTTACATTTAACCATTTTCAAGGATGAAATGCATTTACAGTTATCAGTAAATATATTTCATCCTTGAAAATAGCTAAATTTATAGCCGAAAGCGCTCGGGAAAATAAAATATCTGAACAGATTTTGTATAATTTCGCTACTGAAAAGAAAAGAAAAAAAAATAAGATCATATGTGAAATTATATAAAAAACTTAATCAGAGCACCTTGTTTATCATAATTAATGAATCTTGAATGAAAGAAGGATTGCTGCCTAAATACACAATATATATATATATTTATAGATATATGTGTGTATGTGTGTGTATTTAATTCAAAGTCTATTCATAACGAAGTTAAGAGTCCACGAGCCGAGATCTTTGTCTTTGCTTCTTTTGAAAACCAAAGTCTCATGCGAGAATCGTTCACCACATTAACAACACAAGAGACACTCAGGGCCACAGAAAAGAAGTAAATTCAATCATTCGCTTCATTAGCTTATCTGTGAAATTTATTTCCATATAGAAAAAAAAGAAATTAAAAATAACTTGGTACATTAGGCGCACAGGAAAGAGGAGTCTTACACAGTGTTAACATGGGCAGAAAGATTTTGTTTATTTATGAAAGAAGGTTATAAAGCTCGCTCAAAATATTCTTTAGAGCGTCTAATAAAAAATAAACTGGGTAAGAGAAAAAATGTTTTTGTGAAACGAGGAACTTCTTTTTCAATGTGCCGTGTGCCTTCAGAACGTTGGCAATCATAGCTCTCCACGATTTCCTATCCTTTTTAGCTCTTAGTAAGTTTTGTCTTTTCGCTATCTATTCTAGTCTCTGTTCTGCCGTCCATTTACACAAGCTCTTTAGGTAGGTTACTCTCTGCTTTCCTCTACCCTTCTTGCCTTCAATATGTTCTGTGAGTGTCAGATTCTCCTAGCATTCTTTCTTCATTATGTGGAACAAAATTTCAACTGTCATTTTCTGATTATATGTATGTGTCTTTTTTTTTCATTTTCCTTAATCCTAGAACACTAACCATCAATTTAAGTTACACCACTACTAACCATGGGTGTATCATACCCGATTTTGAAAATATCAAAAAAATATTAAATATAAATCTTTATTTGAAATATTTTACATGCAGGCCCTTCAAACTTTGTACTTTAATAGGAACTGAAAAACATATTATTTAGGTAAGAAAATCAGATACTGAAAATTGTAATTAAAAATAGGAAAATTTGCGCTGGGTACTATATACCCATGGTCAGTGTTCTAGGGTTAAAACTTCCTCGTTATTCACATGTTCAGTCGATAGTATTCCCAACATCCTTTTGTCGTTTGGATTTGACGATAAACTACATCCGCGTACTGGGTATGATGATAAACTACGCCCAACAGGAAGGCCTCTGATCAGGAAGTTTCGAGGAGCGTGGAAGCACCTCTTAATTGCTGGTTTTCCCAGGTCCACCCTGACCCGGGGTGGTAGGACCTGTTAGGGTCCCAGCTATGGGCAAATAGTTAACCCCCAAACTGGTGTCAAAACACTATGAAAGTGTAAAAATAGATTTTAATACCAGAAATACTTTTTAAAAATTTATTGCCAGCAATACATTTTTGAAGAAAAAATATTACCAAAAATAGATTTATGAAGGAAAAAAATATTACCAGCAACAAAAATTTTTTTGGCATTAAATAACCCATTGAGGTTGATATGCCATAAAACAAACCAAAGCAAACCAAAAAAACTTTTGTCGAACTATATTTCTGTTGCATCTTTACATCTGCTAGGTCTAATATTCTCTGCCACATAAGAGAATTGTTATTGCGGCACTCTTTTCTTTATAACGAAATACACAGCTGTTAAAGTTAAAAAAAAGATACAGTGAAAGTTCATAATTACTGATATTCAGGAGTCGAGAAGTCAATCGTAATAGTCGGTTGCTGATAAGTAGTGCCCAATGAGGATTTTGGTTATAATAAGGTGACTTTGCCGTCCTGATAGTGTGTCACCTTGACGTGGTAGCATGGCTTGTGTGCTTCAACGACCCCCAGAGCTATGTAGGCGGGGTCTCCGGCCCATAGCAAGTCCAACCAAGCTCAACAGGTCTGTGGGTAGGAGCCAGACGAGACACCCTACTCACTTAAAAACTAGCTTGTTACAGAAAACTTAACGACATCTTCAAACAACGACATGGCTGAGGAAGAGTCCTCCAAAGTGGAGCGTATGACGCGTGCTGGTGAAAATGCCCCAGGAAGACAGCTGGCACGACATGGGTCGAGATGAAGAGGAGCGACCGGAACCACGTCCGTTGGAAAGGTTTAGTTGCAGCCCAATGTCTCTCAAAGAAGGCGTGAGGCATAATAAAAATAATATAAAAAAATAAATGTGACTTTGAAGAAGACTTGGTCTGCATCTGCTTGGACGTGGTTTCAGAACAAATTTTCAGGTTTTATTTTATTTATGTTGTCCGTATTTTTTAGTTGTCCTTACTGAGTTATGGTTCTTCTTTTCGATCTAAGCCCCAAATGTTAATTGACGTTCGAGGCTTCATGTTTGTGTCACTATTCACTGGCAAGGCATGAATTAGTACTGATTTTCACAATCGGAAAAATTGTTTATAATCAGGTCGTTAGGCTCATATAGAAATCTATTCAAATTATCGCTGGTTTGAAATTCTGTTCCTTCGATTGTTGGAAAATAATCCAAAAGAGTTTTCCCTATTTTATTACCCTGAGCCAGACATACCGTTGTCATAAACAGGCTCAAAATCAAGGCCTATGAAGAAAAGTTAAATCCGAAAACCTTATTGGTTAAAAATTCTTTACTCGTAGTAAGGATTATTTCTTTACTTCTTTTTTGATTTAGCAAAATTTTGTGGGTTATTTAAAGCTGAAACATATTTTTTGATTGTAATGATAATATGATTTCGAATTCAGAGTTGTCCTTCTCGTATGCTGGCTGCCAATCACGCCTGGGGAGTCCACTCTCCCGTTCTGGACTTAACTCATATTTGGCGTAGAAGAGATGGATTTATACTTTTTCCCAAAAGTGAATGTATCGATCTTGAACGGAATACAAATTCGTCGACTGCTTTTTACGGGCCTCTAAACCTTACACTCTATAAACACATAAACTATACCCAGGGAGAGGGTTAATTTTGGCTGCTACACTGATTCCATTTTCTTTTGTAAACTGTTTGGTTAACTTCGCACTACCGTTAGTCGAATGAAAAAAAAAGGACGCTCATGAATTTAATAAAATTAGTACGTTTCATTTATACTAAACACTGTGGTAGATTTGTCTTAAATGAATTTACTTTTTGTCTATCCTAATAATAACAGTAAAACATTGTACAACCTTGTAAAAATTAATTGAAGTAAAACAAATAATCCGTAATTATTTACATTTTTCTTATTTTTTCCAATGAAACATGACCCAGTGAACATATTAGTACTTCGTATATCCATTCTGCGAAGTCGTTCCTTGCAGATTGACCACAGATTCTCAACTGGATTTAAATCAGGAGAGTTTCCGAACCAGTATATAGTACTTTGATTTGCTCACTGGTAAGGCTTGTCAGTGTTCGTGCAGCGATACAATTTTCGTACATTTCCTTGAAGTAACGTCCATCGCAGACAATGGCCATAGGACAAATAATCGACAGTCGAGAGAGTAGTGTCAAGATGAGATAAAAATCTGATGCAATCACGGATGACGCAATATTTTTCAAGGCCAAAGAAATTTCATCATGCACCCTGAAAATAGATTCATATTACTGCAAACCGCTGCAAATGATCTAATGTGAGGAAAAAATAGAAATCAATTACACCTTGTAACTCCGGTGGGTCTAAAACTGACCGTATGGTGAAAGAAAGGAAACTAAAGCGGTTGCTTCAATTAATTTGTACAAGGGTGTGTAAACTGACTATGTAGAGTATATTTTAGACTGGGCGAGTTTATATCTCGAGGTATGGTGTAGGCTAGCTCCAGAGGTTGTTCTGGACTAAGCTGAACTATCATCAAATTGTTTCAAACTGAAAACAAACTGCAAATATATGATTTCTCTCCCTCAGCAAGGCTGATCGTTTCCGAGTACATCCTATTTATGATTCTTTAACCACCACGAAGACAACGTTTGGTTTATAATGCAACTCTGCTGAGCAGAGTTTAGAGTTGTGAACTGCTGTGTAATATCAATTCTCCTATATAGGAGTGAATGTTGGACACTCTTCTGATAGATGAAGAGAAGAACAGGGAAAAATGTGGTTCTACAGAAGAAATGCTTAGAAGAATTTCGACTGAGCAGTTAACCAAGGAGGAGGTTTACGGATGCATCACGTTGAAACACCTGTTCTTGTACGATCACCGAAGTTAAGCAATGTAGAGGTTAGTCAGGACCTCGATGAGCATACCAAGTGATGTAGACTTTGATGTGCGGATGGTATAATACATAATGTCTTAGAATTATGAATCGAGTAACTAAAAAGATTGCTTTTCAAATTTATTTCTTTATAAAAAGATAAATAATAAACATCGGATTGTATTTGGTTCACGTATTTTTATAATCTTGTAAAAAAACATAGCCGAGGGAGTCAAATGTGTATACACTAATAGCAGTGTCAAGGGAATAACCGTCCCTTTGATTCACTATTTTCCTGCGGGTACATTGTTCTTTCTTCATTCTTTGAATTCTTGTATTGGATATGATATACTGTGAAAATGACTACAAGATAATTCAATTGTGGCATTACCGCTTTATTTCTCAGTCAGGAAATTTCTCCAGTTTCTTCTCTTTGATCGCAAGTATCTTGGCATAAAAATGGTTTTGTCTTTATTTTATCTGTTGGTTTCTTTTCCCTTTCATCTGTGAATTCTTCTGCTTTCTGTATTTGTTTTTTTTTCTCCCCAGAACATGGAACTACCTTTCTGCCTTTGATGATATTGTGAGACTCGCAATTTTTTAAAAGTAAAATCCGTAGCTGGATTACTTTGTTCTGCGATAATATAATTTAAAATTTAGTTAATATCATTTTGAAGCGAAAGATACCAGAAATAGCGCGTTGTTTTCGAAGAAATAGTTTACGAGCTATGATGAAAGCACGATATCTAATGTAAAAATATATTTTAATGAGATCTGCACTAAAACCCACTTTTCTTTCTTTTTATGTGCCGTGTCCTTTCAGGACGTAGGCGATCATGGCTCTCCACTTCCCCGTCTAACTTTTAGCTCTCAATAAGTTTTGTCCTTCTGCCACCTCCCCCAGACCATATTCTGTCATCCACTTGCTTAAGCCTGCCAGGTAAATCATGTGTTACTTTCCATTGCCTTTCTTTCTTTCTATTCGACCTGTGAGTATCCGATTCTCCAGGCTCTCCTTTCTCATTACGTGTCCAAGAAATTTCATCTGATCTTCCTGATGTTAAGTATGAGCGTCCTTCTTGTTTGCATCCTGTCCAAGACATCATCGTTGCTCACACGTTCGGTCCATGATATCCCCATCATCCTTCTGTAGAACCACATTTCCGTCGCCTCAAATCTCTTCTTCATCTTTTAGGAGACCATCCAACATTAGTTGCTGCAAAGGAGGACATATGCCAGGTAACAGCTCAGTACTCTTTTCTTTGTTACCAAAGAAATCCTCCTGTCTCCCAATACTCTGCCCATCTTTTGGAATGTGTCCTTGGCTATCCCAATACGTCTACGGATCTCAATGTCGCACTTACCGTTCTCCGTCAAAACACTTCCCAGATATTTAAACTTCCGCACCTGCTTGTTTTCGTGTCCCCATCCTGCAAATCGCATTTCGGGCTTATCCTTTTACTGATGACCATGTATTCTGTATTCTTATGTTTAATCTAACTCATGAGATCACAGGAAAGATTTCTTCTTCGCTGTGCCACGTCACTTCAGGACATAAACAATCATAGCTCTTGACAGCTTCCTATCCCTTGTGGCCTTTACCAATTGTTCTTCCTTTGTTAAGCCTCTCGCCCCCTGTTCCGCCATCTATTCAAACAAGCTCGCTCCATATCTCGCTTGCCCGGTAAGGTTTTTCCAAGCCCTCATTATGTGTCCAAGGAATGTCAACTGTCTTTTTCTGATTATGATTATGAGTTCTTTCTGTTTTCTATTGTCTTTAAGAAGTCCTTGTTACTTACTCGCACCGTCCATGAAGTTTTCAATATCCTTCAATGGAACTAAGTTTCTCCTGCCTTTACTTTCCTTCCTTCTCCTTGGGCTGATTGTCCAGCATTCACTGGCATATAAGAGGATAGATAAAACACAACAATCCAGCATTTTTCTTTGTTTCTAACGAAAATTTATCCGTTTCTCAGTTTAGCTTTTGGGTTGCTTTTTTCGCTAGTCTAATGTGTGTTCGAATCTCGCTGTTGCATTTTCCATCGTCTATTAAAAACACTTCCCAGACATTTGAACATCTGCACCTGCCTGATGTTGGCATCCCCAGTTCGTAACTTGCATCTTTGGCTTTTTCTCTTGTTTATGACTAACAACACTCAATATTAGTCATTTTATGTAACAACAAATAGATATTTTAGACTGCAACGGGAAAAGTGATGCTAAAACATTAATTTCAGAATATTTTTACCTGGAATTTGGTTGTATACACCCACTCTATGATTTTTTTTTCATTTAAAAATCTTAAAACAAACTAGCAGAGTTAACAGTAAATATTATAGAAGTACTTACGTATGAATCGGCACGTCTGCCTCGGATCAGTGTATTATCTGTTCGCTCTGCAGAAAATTAGCGTAGTACCTGTGCTTTCTGTTAAACGTTAAACGCACAAACTCTCTTTCTCTCTCTCTCTCTCTCTCTCTCTCTCTCTACACACACACACACACGCACACACGCATATATATATATTACTACCACCTTATGAGATGCGATAATATACGTCGAAACATTAATTCATTTTTTAATTAATGCGGTTTTATATATATATATATATATGTATGTATGTGTGTGTGTGTGTGTGTGTGTATGTATATGTATATGTTAAGATAAAGAACTAATGCGAAACGTTTATCATTTTTATGAAAGCTTCGTCAGAAAATGAGATAAGGAGAAAAAGAAGAAAGAAATTCTGGTATTTTTACTTTTGTGTTTGAATTTCGTTTATTAATCATGTTTCACGTGCATTCGACTTGTTTAACCAATGTTAGTATAATTTATGGCGTTCCAAATTCAAGGAGAGACAACGCGTCCCTTCGAAGTTCCAAGAAATAAAGTTAATTAAAGATTATTTTAGTTTCATTAAAGACAAATGACAAGATACTACGATTAAACTTTTTATTTAATTTTTCTCGTGTTCGTATAAGTATTTTCTTTTCTGGACATAAAACTCCATTCGCAGCATACATACAATATCCATACAGTCAGTTAAAATAAAAATAAAACAGAACATTTGGACAGTTTTTAAACACTTTATATACAGAAAAGTAAACATTTATACGAACACGAGAGAAATTAAATAAAAAACTGAATAGCAGTACCGTTAAGTAATTATAGTTAAGGATCGGAAATTCATGAAGGATTGAAATTAAGTTTATATATATATATTCCAGGCTCATTTTCCAAATTATTCAAGATGGTCTTCGGCCTCTCTAACCTTCTAACTTTCTGTACCTTACAGGTTTCACGTAGGATTTCATTTTCAAGTCTTTGCTCTTTAGACTGTCATAGCTGGAACTTCTCTCTCACGTGCCAAACGTCATATGAATTGAGTTGGATCTTTTCTAATTGATCTCTTTAGCTCTAAGTTGAAATGATGATCCTTCTTCCTGCTGTGACCTTCTGATCCCGTTTTCCTCTCTACTGTTTCCTCTTTTTTTAAATTATTCGCCGTTATCTTGATCGTTCTTGAATGAATTTTGAAGATGGAAGCCAGAGTATGGATGGTGGTACCATTACTGAAGGCCTGAATGGTCTTTTCCCTCTCACCATTGCTCAGTTGGGATGACATTTTGGAACTCACACTCTTTGGGTCATGTCACTGGATGTAACCAACACTTTTATCCACTGTGTCATGTGTCAGGACCCAAAGAGGGAAATTAACAGGAGATAAGTGATAACTGACATCCATTAGACATGGCACGTGGAACTAGAACAGTCTACACCAGTGAGCGAAATAAAGGGTTCAGTTCGACATTCCAACCACCTAAAGAAGGCCGGAGCGTACAACGGCCGAAACGTTGTAATAAATATGGCGACAAAGATGAGTACAATAGTCCGAATAATGTAAATAGTGTGCATAAAAGTACACTCGTTTTTATTTTTAGTATTAGTGAACCAATTTATAGCGTCTTTGTTATTTCCCTACTAGTTGACCCCTGTGGCATTCCTGGTATAATTACGGGCTCGTTCAAGTATGAGTTTGTTGATCTTGCCTATATTATTCTTAGAGGGGTTAAGCAATCGGAACTGTGGGTTGTTGGGGAAATTGCTCTTAAGGTCCTTAACGGTAATAAAAGCCTGTTGCTTGTTTGTGTACCCTGTCGTCGATCTTATATTTTGTGGCTGTTGTTCGTGCCTTGAAAAACCAGCGAAACTTAGGGCGCTCTCCAAAATGTAGGTATATATATATTAGGGCAGGTTGATTTTTCACTTTTTTAAAATATCAAAAAGAATAATTTACCTAAAGTTGTGTATAGACCTCTTAAGCACTAATGCAAAAAAATAGATCTGACACTTCAATGGTTTTTTGAGCATTTGACATCAAATATCGTAAAGAAAAATGCATTGAAAAATTCTCGATTTTGCGAGATTTGGCCTAAATATTGATGTGAAAACCAAACAATTTCAGTATTTAAAACAGGGGATATTGTTATTTTATCAAAATGAAATAAAATGAAGAAATTATAAGTAAACTTCAAATTGAAAATCTGCTCCCCTCCATTACCAGTGACGACTTTGAAATGCTGTTTTTTACCTCATGAATTAAGCAGTAATAGTTGAATACATAAAAAAAAATTGATTTTTTCTATTATGAATGAACAACAAACAAATATGGAAAAACAAATAATAGTTTAATTGGGCTTAATATATAGAGTCAAATAGCTCCATATAAGAGCCCTTAGACGAAAATGATGGTCTCAAAAGCCATACACAGATTAGGAAGCTTCTGTTGTTAACTTGAGTGCCCGTTCCACGCCTTCAAAATGTGAGAGCAAATCTGGCAAGATTTCCACTACAAGATCTACGTTCCATTTAATAATGATTCCCGAAGTTCATTGTCAGAAAATACTTCTGAGTGGTAGTTCGCAAACTCCACTTAATGACAGATCTATTAACTGTGTCCAGTGCATAGCTTTACAATTGATAACTTTTAAAGGAGTCTTTGGTCATAACTAAGGGTATCTGTATTTTCAATTTTTAAAAATAGTAACCAGAGGACTGCCAACAGCTGAAAATGATATTTGGGGTAAATTATGGTAATCATTTCCACATAATTTCCCCAGTGGATCATTGAATGTGGTAGGGCTTTTTGTGGTACCATCTACATGTTTAAAAAAAAACGGAAGTTTATTTTGGTGCAAGGAGAAATAATGTGAAGATTTCCGTTAATTTTCTTTATAGAAATGCAACAAATCCACCTTCACAGCCTGTATTGGCATTAGTGTTGTCAACAAGGATAGCCTTGATAGTGCTCACACTGTTGAATTCATGCAAAACATTAGCCACTTGCTCGGCAAGTACAGCACCAATTACATCAATATTAGTATTTTTTACTAATATTGGTGTATCAGATATTCAATTTCTTTGTGACAGTCAAGTGGCGTTCTGGTCAATTGTTTTTTTTTTCAGAGTTTTCTCTCCATTTTCATCCACTATTTCCTTGTAGTGTGCCTTTGTCAGTTTCCCATCAACTACAATGCAAAGAATATTTTCCACCTTTTCTTCATGCTTTTCATGGGCATTCGTTTTCCCTTTAGCCTTTACTCAATCAATTTTACATTTATCTATAACTTTTATATCAATATTGGGGATAAGAAGGCCCATAGACCTCAAATCCAAGAGCAAGGCATTGGCAAGGCTGGCTCCAAGATTGGAAGATACATCACTCCCGACCAACTCAATAGCATTGATAAGGCGAAAGGCCCTTTGGGATGCCTTTTCCTGCCATTTTTTATTAAAATATCTGAAAAAGAAAATATATGTATTGTCAGTAATTACACAAAATATTTTTAAAAATAAATTTGAATATAACGTTCGAAATACATTATTAAATTAAAAGTGTTTACTTACCTAAAAGTAGAGTTAGTTCCAAGATTAGCTTGTAAACAGGTTTTTTAATAAAACGCACTAACTTTGAAAATGTAAAAAAATTGCAATAATTATAAAAGTTGTATTTTTTTTAAATAGTAAATTATATTTTGATGAAAAATACAATAGATATTTGTGTTAGTTAAAAGCGTAAAAACAGTAAACAAAAATAAAACGAACTTACAAGAGGAGGTAATTACGACCGGAAAATATCGAAAAAATATCCAGTATTTTTTATAGCGTTCGTAAGTAGTTATTTGTATTTTAAACTAAATATTTTAGTGTGTCATATTTTTTTTTATTTTTGGTAATTTAATTTAATTTAGTAAGAGAACATATCTTAAACTTAAAAATATCCATTATTAAGCGTAATTACTTTTCTTTTCGTTAAGACTAGGTTTTTTAATTTAACCTACACATGTTTCCGGTGATAACAATATGATAATAAAAATCGCAATTTATTTTGTTTGTTCGATTCCTCGTGATGAAGGAAAATATTTTTTTAGGTAATTTCTGACGTTATTTTGCAACTTTCCTCGAGTTATTTTTTTTACAGTTCCAAAATCGACCTACTCTAATGTATATGTATATTTATTAATATACATCTTAACTGTCTAACCACATCGAGCACTATTATGTTTACACCTCATGGATGATTATTTATTTGCTTGCCTGTGCATGCACGTCAACACTCGCGTATGCGGTTGCTTGTATCTGGTCATTTGATATATATATATATATATATATATATATATATATATATATATATATATATATATATATATATATATATAGTAAAGGTAATAAATACGTTGGCATATAATCAAAGTGGATCCTAGTAATACAAAATATTAAAATAGCTCAATGTATTTATTATTACAGAGCAAACTATTAGTACATAATAAAATCCAAAATTACCTCATATGGGCAATAAGCTTATTTAAAAAAATTGGTCAGTTTTATTTCAATATATATATATATATATATATATATATATATATATATATATATATATATATATATATATATATATATATATATATATATATATCAACACTCAGAGGCGACAGGCTGTTTCATGCTGGACGCAATGTCGCCTCTTCAATGTTCACTTTTATATTTATATTTACATACGCTCTATCTCTGATACTGAGCACTTTTTCTGTAAATATAGCACACCTGAAAACTGTATTTTTTCATATATTATATATATATATATATATATATATATATATATATATATATATATATATATATATATATATATATATATATATATATATATATATATATATATATAACCTTGGAAAGTTTACCAATTAAATTCTGCCATAAACCACTTCAATTGAAATTGGAAGAATTCCATACGAAATTGAACAGACTTTATTGCTATTGTTTAACAAAACTTGTTTAAAACAATTGTTACTGCCTAAATGCACCTTTTACACACAAACACATACACAAATATATATATATATATATATATATATATATATATATATATATATATGTGTGTGTGTGTGTGTGTGTGTTTGTATCTGTGTGTGTGCACTTTTCACACCCAGCTATTCCTGTTATTTTGCGGGTTAGTAACTAATTGTCTCAATTTAAAAGACAACTTAACAGCTATTAATATCTACGAGTATCATTTTCTCATTAAAGCTGGTGCGCTTGTTGACCCATGTAGCTGTGAATTTGCTTCAACTTGTTAATATTCACATATAATTAATTACCGCTCAGTGGCCCGCTTTTCGCATCAGCTACACTGGCAATTTCGTCGGCAAGGGAAAATGAAGGCAATTTGGATGACGTACGGTGCTTGCTACCTCTGCTGCGGGGAGAATTTTGTTGACAAGTCTGGCTCGGCTTTAATCGTCTCCGTGGTCGTCGCGTTTCCGATGGAGTTTTAGAAATAATCAATTAATTTTGCGTGTACTGTCAAAAATAAAACATATGAACTGTGCTTATTCTCACAGGAAGGGAACACCGGCTAATGCACTAATTGCAAACATGCGTAGAATTTTGACACCATCTTCCTTTCTTTATTCTTTCATTCAAACGTCAGACGTCACGTTATGAGCTTCTCTTACAGGACATTAATGTAGTGAGTTCGATTCTCACTGGATTGTTGATATACTTTCACATTTATTGTTCTCACTCCTTAATAGTGTTTGTTTTAATTCTCTTACAACCAGTAACCCCTTGCGTCTTAGTGGGATGAAATGCTTAAAAAATGATTAAGCTCCTTGCACTGTTGCGTAATAGTTAGCGAGCTGGCCTCATTTTCATCCTCATCAATCTTATGACAGGGTCTAGACCTGACCATTTCCCTCCAAATACCTTATTTGAAAGCCGGATAATTATTTATTCATGCGCGGTGTGACTTGGGCAGCTTCGACCTGGCGGCGTTCATCCCTCAGGTCAAAACTTGGCCACGGACATGTGTCTGTTGATTTAATTTGGAGAATCCACTGCCCTGGGCTTTGACTTCAGTCCAGAAATACCTCACCGCCCAACAATACCGTGTCATCATTGCACAGGATATATACATAACTATAGAACCCAGCCTGTCTGCTTGTGTTAGATGACTCTTCACTAAACTTCATCCGCCTTTTGACAGGCCTTGTTTTTAATCTTGCTGCATGTCTAGCCATCCTCCTCACCAGAAAAGTCCGGTCGAGAAACCGATTTATTTACCAATAACCCGACTAAGTGTCAGGTAGTACTGGGTTACAGGGCTACCAGTGACACTCGTAGAGGGACCTGACATAAGTTAGCCTAACAGAACATTAGAATACGCAGTGACTTCTATCCTCATTCAGCGCTCCCCACCTTTAGCCTTATGCCCGCCGATTAGCAGATCCTTACGAAACGTCACACTGTAGCTCAAAAGTCAGCGATATTATTCCTCAGCTCATTGCCACGAACTAGTGAATATGACCTTTACCGGGTGCCCTACATGTGTATATTTGTCAGGTTTTACTTAGTAAACACTTATAGTGATTCCTATCCTTCTGAGTGCTTTGCAATTATGGCTTTTTACCTTATTAAGCTAACTAAACCCGCTAATATAGGATTCAGTCGTTTGGCAGTGCTGACATTTGTGATTTGCTCTCATTCAGTCATCGGCGATACGGACATGAATAATAATAATAATAAATGCATATCTATTAATGGGTGCGAGTATTGGAGGGCATTGAGAGGTTTTTTTCTCTCTTCACCTTTATATTTCGATATAAAAGCAGAATAGGAAACAAAACGGGAAACCAGGCGTTAAAGACACAAATAACATGTAAAATGGAATATGGGACGCCGAAAGAAATACCACGGAATGATTAAAGGGAGAGAAAAAATTACTGGGAAATCGATGAATGAAAATACCCTTGAGAAATGTACGAATCCACCTATTGTCTCCCAGCTATGGGTTAAATAGGAGTACTTGTATATGGAAAAATCATTGACTCCGAAAAAAAAAATTATTCTTACAACCCAAAGCATAATTCGGCTTCAAATAACCCATAAAGGGTTGATAAGAAATTTAGAAACTGCTACTACTACTATTACTGCTACTACTAATATTACTAATGAAAATAATAGAACTACTACTACTACTACTAATAATAATAATAATACTTCTAATAATAATGACACTATTGCTACTACTAATAATATTGATAATAATAATAATGATATTAATCCTACGACTACTACTGCTACTACTACTAATATTAATAATACTCATAAAGTCTCTACTAATAATGACACTGCTGCTACTACTACCAATACTAATAATAATGATACTAATTTTACTACTTCTACTAATACTGATATTAATAATACTCATAATGTTAATATTACTACTACTACTACTGATGATGATGATGATGATGATGATCATGATAATATAGCACTCTTGTCTATAACAGCAAGAAATAAAAACTCGTATTTGTTTGAGAACAAGACGTTCTGAAAAAGAATATCGAGTCGGCAATAAAAAGAAAGATGTCTTGGAGAGAAATCAGCCCTGGTAAGAATATCCATGATGGCGTTCAATAATGAAAAGAAAAAAAAAGAATAAGTAAGAAGAAACAGTGATTGATAAATATTAGAATTTCAACAGTTCAACCATTTATTTAGACATAAAAAAAAACACTGTGTGCGAGAACACGTCCGGTCTATCGAAGCTGACAGGATTAATCGCTGTCACAATTATTCACATTGTCTTGATATTTACCCGACTTCCAAAATCCGGCGTTTTGAAAAAAAATCATATTCCCTCAAATCAAGTAAATGACAAATCGAATTAAAAAGAAAAGAAGAATTTAAGAAAAAAAATAAAAGAATTTAATTATATAAATCAAGAACACTATTTACATTATTCGGACTATTGTCCTCAGCTTTGTCGCCATATTTATTACAACGTTTCGGCGTTGTACGCTTGGAATGTTGTTGTACGCTTGGAATGTCGAACTGAACCCTTTATTTCGCTCGCTGGGGTAGACTGTTCTAGTTCCACGTGCCATCTTTAATGGATGACGGTTATCAGTTATCTTCTGTTAATTCTCCTCTCCAAGTTTTCCACTGCCTTAACCGGGTATTGAACTCACACTTTTTGGATCCTGTCAGTAGATCTAAGCAACACCTTTATCCACTGTGCCATGTGTTCTCAAGGACACATGGCACAGTGGATAAAGGTATTGAACTCACCCAAAGAAGCCAAGAGGGAAACAGTTAGTAACAAGTCCTGTCATTGGATCTAACTAAAGCCTTTATCCACTGTACCATGTACCATTTGTTAGTTAGATCCAGGAGTTAGCTTGAATGACGCCCAATACGGCGGATTTTAAGCTAGTTTTATTATAAAAACCGTACTGTTGATTTTTGTTTGAGAGTTTACTATTTGCCCATAGCTGGGACCCTAGCAGTTGCTACCACCCCGGGACAGCATAGACCTGGAACAATATCAATTCCACGCTCCTCAAAACCACCAATCTTCCGATCAGAGGACTTGCGGTCGAATGTAGTTTATCGTCATACCCAGGACGAGACTGTTTCTGTTGCACTCTCCAGGTTTTTGAATTCAGAATGGTTGTCCTAATTGTGCTTTTAAGGCTAGAGAGTCAGGACTAACTTACTATTTTATCCATAGGTCGCAGGGCGAAGAGATAGATTCATGTCTTTAACGGGGTGGGGGGCATTTTTGCGCGGATAACATCAACCGCCAATATATGTATATTGATTTTCTAAGCGTAGCATAGAAGTGGCACAAGGCCGAAAGTGTGGGGCACCCACTGAGGATCGAACTCACTATTCAGTCGTAACTGTTTTAGCAAGACAAGCTTGCTAAGCATTACACCACGCCGAGGTGTCCAACCGCCGATATACATACTCAAAAAGTGTGGTTTAAGGCCGTGAAATAGTTATTGGCTATACAGTTTCGAACAGCGTTGTTAGTAAGATGCTTGTCGTAGCTTTCCTTTAGGCTATATATTTATTAAGAGTAACTTAGTTCTAACCACAAATATAGCCTATCCGGAGAGGATCGGACTCAGCTTTCGATGCATTACTTCTCGAAAGGCTTTAGTAAACAGAAATTTCGTAACACATCAAGATCTATAAAAATCACATGAGCCCAATATGAAGTCACATAAAAAGACCCACACGTTCACACATAGAGAAAGATCTCATTAATATACTTATCACACAAAATGGTACGAGAAACCTTGGAGAAGAAAGATTAACATTGAAACAGCATTCATGAAGCCAGTAATCTTTTGTAAATCCATTGGCTATTGCCGTTCGACCGATCACAGATTATATGATTATCGATGTTTAATCTCGACATCGATGCAACCCACCTGCAACCAGACAGCGAGAAGGAGAGGCCTACTTTTCATAACCTCACATAACACATAACCGGAAAAAAAGCGTAAATTCACGGTCATATAACCTCGAGCTATCGCCACGAGATACGTTTTGTAGGTGAGGGCGCTCGAACAAAGTAACAAGCACAAAAAATCGTCTGCTTAAAGAAAACGTAAGAAGGGAAATTTAAAAAGAAAATCAAAATCTGAAGAGGCCAGAAGGAAATCTTTGACCTGTGTCCGAATGTGAAGATAGAAAGAAGAAAAGAACCTCTGAAGGAATTACATTCTACTGGCAAATCAGGTGTGAGGGGAAACGTCGGATGTTTTTGTCGCTGGCGTTAAGGTATCAAAACCTTTTTTTTTAATTTAGCACCAGCTTTTTTTTATTATTATTCACTAGCAGTATAACCCGTCTTCGACTGGGAATTTTTGCAGTTCAGTTGGAGCAGGCTAAGTTTAAAGTCAGCCCAAAAAAAGATTAAAGATTATTCGATTTTTCACCTTCAAGTTTGTAATTTTTTCCAACCAACTTAGACTCAAAACCAACACTGAAGAATTATCTATCAAACAAAAAAAAAGTTCATCGAAATCGGATGAAAACTGTGGAAACGCATAAACAACATCCGATCACACACGCGCTCACACACACACACACACACACCCACACCCACATACACACACACACACACATACACACACACACATACACACACACACATACACACACACACACACACTCATTTTGAGAATTATAGATATAGATAATATTGTAAAAATTTAAACTATTTTTTTTTATGAAAGATATATATCCAAAAACAGACAGTAAATAGTAAAACGTTGTTGAGAGTTATAATGGACAGGAAGTAGTTTTGTCGACAGCTAAATGGACTCAAAACCGGCACTGAGAAATTATCTATCAAACATCGAAATCGGATGAAAACTGTGGAAACTTATAAACAACATCCGATCACGCACACACACATACATACACACATACATTTTGAGAATTATAGATATATAGATAGTTATTCATTGTTCCTCCAATACAAGCCCTGTCACTCCATGTAGAGAAATACTAAATGAATATGCTGTAAGGGGGTATAGGGTGGGAGCAATGGTTAAGATAATATTAATCGTTTCCTTATAAGGAAATATTCAGCTTACATTCAGTTGTATACAGATGACAGTTTACATATTTCTGAATGGGTTTGTAGACATGTATGACATTCATATGAAAGTCACGATCTGAAGAGGCTATTTAAGAACGGCATTTGAGTTTTAGGTTAATCTTTTGGATTTGCAAAATTTTGTGGTTTAGAGCAAAACTAACTCTAGTGTAAACTGATCTATGTTCAAATTACTTATCTCCTACACTAAATTTGTTTTTTGCTACTTCAAACGCTATTATAATGAATACTCTGTATTTAAAAAAAGACGTGGCATTTTTATTGATTAAACAGTATGTATTATGTGTATCGTCCTGCGAATTCGAAAAAACGTATTTGTTATAACTGATCCATACACAGAGGTATTTTGCGTTGTTTAAGGGTTACATGTTATGAGGATATATAGTATAGATAACGGTTGACACTCGACGAGGTTAACCACATCGTGTGTCAATACTATGCTATATTTGCGATCATTTACCTTTCGATACATGACTGACGAGGTAGATTTAGGTTGGCATTTCTTTCTGCGGTAGACCAGTTGCCATCCAAGGCTATAGAACCCGGTCTGTCCTGCTATTTACCCGTAGCTGGGAGAAGAAGAGGATTCATACCTTTCCCAAGGGTATTAGCACGTAAGTGAATGTTATATATATATATATTAAGGGTGAACAAATTATGCTATGCAATTGTAGTGATCATGGAAGCATCCCCTAGGGAGTCTGTTTCAACTTGCAACAGTTATGGGGAAGAAGTTGTCTGAGTGGAACTTAATTCTTACCAGTGGATTCGTATGAAGTGGGCGAGGATGAATCCATTTAGTGTCCGTGACAGGGCGGGTCCAAGATGTGAAGGTCTGAACTGGTAGAACGAAGGAACCTAGTTCGCCAGAACATCTGTCATGAAAATTGCGATAGAATAATAAATTTGTCTGTGGGAAAGTGACTTCTGGGTGGGAAAAATTTCATCAACCACATGGCTGCACAAACGCTTTTGAAGTTAGTCGAGCCTAGAAATTGGGGATTTGGGCAGCTCCCTCTCAGATCTGGCAACGGTACTCCATTTTTGGTCTCATCCGTCTCTTGTAGTTATAGAACATGGTAAGAGGAGTCAGTTCATTTCTGGAACGGTAAATGGAGCCGACCATTTTTGCGTCGTCCTAAGCGATGGATCGTGTATACGAGTTCCACTTCAGGTCTCGCGTGAGCTTTAGTCCCTAAAGACGTTCCAGGTAAGAAACCATATTGAGAGAACAATTGTTTATCATGTCTATGAAAACTCGTGGTTTGCCCTATGAGGATAAAACATTACTAGCTTGGTTTTAGAGGTATTGATTGTTACGAGCTATTTCCTTCTCTATTGAGATGTGCAAGCAAGGCTAAAGGAGAGATCAGCTGCCACGCTCTGGTCATCTAGATTTTTGGTGGTGATCCCATAAAGTATAAAGTATTACTCTGCGTCAACCGTCTTTGTCGGTATATATCACGGGTGGACAGGCTTTTTTTTTTATATAGAGAGCTGCATCACTGTCGTCATCGCAATAAAAACACAATATCTACAATGACAATATAAGTAACAATCCTACATGAACATGCTATTTGTAAATTTATTTGCTTAAAGTTTGCGGACAGACTGCACAAATGTATGAGAAATTCATTCGATATTTAATACGTTCATTACTATGAATGAGTTGTGCAGTTGTGAAAAGTCATTTTACAATAATGTGATATAAATCTCGTGAGACGTATGAAACGAAGCGTTGAAATGATGTTTTATGTTTGTCTCCACTTAAAGTAGACACACGCATCTTGATTCATACGTTATATATGTGCTGAAGATTGGGCATTATCATCGGACGCAGCGTTGAGATCCAGATGTCAGTTATAGTACACAATGCTATATGACGATTTTGAAGGGAGTGTGCTTCCTGAGAACTGGGGTTCGCTATTAAGTACATACAGGTTCCACTTTTCTTATCCTTGTTGCTTTTTTTTAATAGTTTACTTTTTGAGCAACGTGGAACAAAAAAAAAATTCTTTTAATGGGCATGTAAACAATGATATTTGTTTCGTCCTTTAGGGCTGAAGAAGAGCATCAGGTTGGTGGCATGTAGCACTCTGGATGTACTTTGCTCACCCTTAATATATATATATATATATATATATATATATATATATATATATATATATATATATATTCTCTTACGTGCTAATACCTTTGGGAAAGGTATGAATCCTCCTCTTCGCCCAGCTATGGGTAAGTAGCAGGACAGGACAGACCGCGTTCTATAGCCTTGAATAGCAACTGGTCTACCGCAGAAAGAAATGGCAGCCTAAATCTGCCTCGTCAGTCATGTATCGAAAGGTACATGATCGCATAAGCGTGTATCACGCATAACACATAACTGACTGATATATATATATATATATATATATATATATATATATATATATATATATATATATATATGATAGAAATTTTAGGGGATTTGAATAATCAAAGTAATTCATCGAGTCTAGAAGAATCCTCAACAGAACGCAGAAAGCACTCGACGGCCGTTTTGTCCTATTTTTGGACTCATCACCAGTGCGCATCCACTACCGAGATTCGAACCTGGACCTTTACGATATGAAGCAAGCGTCATACCCAAGTATACTTGGATGAGTTACACTACGGAATTTACTGAGTAGCGGCGCTATATCGAGTCTAGTTAGTTACCTCTTCGTCACCGCTTGCGTTGTATCATAATGGTCTTGTTTCGATTCTTGGATGAGCACTTCCGATGAGTCCCACAAATAGAACGAAACGGCCGTTCAGTACTTTCTATTGAGGATTCTTGTAGACTCGGTGAATTACATTCAAAGGCAACACAAAGCACATGTGGTAGTATGATAATTTGACAGTAAACACTTTGACCTTGTTTATCCGACGAGAAAGCTGCTTACAGAATGCAATGACCACCTACCAAAATCAGATAGATTCCATTTCCATATGTGTTACATACATCCCAACTCCGAGTTGTTCAGACACCACATGTACATCTGTAACAACAGTTGGTGTGCCTATAACAATATAACCTGACGGAGCCCATCCTTCTCCAGGCTGATTTTTGAATTCAGAGTCGTCCAAAAGGCTGGTTGTATTACCAAACCTAAAGTTTCCCGTCTGCTCCGTTATTTACAAGGATTTTAATACAAACGTTTTTTCACTCTTTCCTACACTTCTCTAAGCCGCAAAATAGACTCTGTCAGAATGTGGACTCTGCGCGCCGGTTCCACTTTTCCGCGCCGATAACTGTGTCGATACCAACATCTCCTGTAGACACAAGATTACTTCCCTGATCGCTACAATTTCATCTGTCTCTTCCTGATGTTAAGTGTAAGTATCCATTTTGTTGCCATGGTCTCTAGAACTTCGTCGTTGCTCACATGTTCGGTCCATCGTATTCTCAGCATCCTTCTGTAGACCCACATTTCTTTTATTCAAGTCTCTTCTTTGCCTGTGAGAAGATTGCCCAACATTTACTGTCACAGAGGCGGACTGATAAGTACATAGCAGTTCAGTACTCTTTTCTTTGTTTCTAACGATATTTTTCTGTTTTTAATAATTTGCTCAGCTTTTCAGTGATATTAATACGGGGTTCATTGATAGTTTGACCTCTTTCAACATCATACCATCTTGCTCGGCTGATCCCTCCATCGTTGATCACGTGACAGCGCCCATCCCAGTAACAAACTACGTTTAAAGAGGGGAGGAGGAGAGACCTTGTCGATTTCACTGGATTAGAAAATATTGAATGCATCGAAAATGTTTTGATATTCCGAAGTATCTGTTTTTGTTTTCTATTTCACCAACACATCAATATTTTAATCCTCTTAACCTCTGTCATTTGATATAATCACCACAAACTGATAGGAAGCACATTTATTATGAGAGAGAGAGAAAGAGAGAGAGCGAGAGATACAGCACGAGAGAGAGAGAGAGAGTGATAGAAAGAGGGAGAGGAGAGAGAAAGAAAGCGGGAGAAAAAGTACGTGAGAAATAGAGAGTGAAAGAAAGAAAGAAAGAAAGAAAGAAAGGAAGAAAGAAAGAAAGAAAGGAAGAATAGAGCGAGAAAGAGTGAAGGAAATAGAAAGAAAGAAAGAAAGAAAGAAAGAAAGAAAGAAGAGAGAAAAGAGAAAGAAAAAGAAAGAGGGAAAGAAAAAGTTATAGAGAAAAAATGGAAAGTAAGATGGAAAGAAAAAGAGAAATAAATAAAGCATTGATTATAAGAGTGTGGTCCCTGGGTTCACTGAGAATAACGAAGCGCATTTTTTTTTTACTTACGCGCATGTGCAATTTTGCAAATGGTCTACCAAAACGTGAAAGTTTTTGCTTCAACTGGGTCATCTCTCATCCTCAAGGTTAATCAGCAGCACCAGACAATGGAGGTCATCATACGGTGATCAAACGTCTACCTTTGATATGTTTATCAAGCTTGTTTCGTAGAAAATTAATCAAATATGATGTATTTTTAGTGGATATCCATATATGATACCCATATTTGCAGGACGCTGTGTTTATTTATTAAACACTATATTTATTTTCATCTACCAGCCTGAATATTCAAGAAATCTTACTAAATAAAAATATGGACTCTTTGACAGAATTCCAACTTGCTTCCCCTTTCGAATATTTTCATTTAATAATATGTTAATTTAATGTCGTTCTCTCTGAGTCCAAGAAAGACATTTGTGTCACTACCACACAAAATAGAAAATGTTTAACATCGAAAAACATCAGTAAAATTAATTCATTTTAATAATATGTGGAAATATACACTCTTTGCCTGAAGAAGGTCGCGAGACCCGAAACACGTGTTGCAAAATTATGGAAAATAAAGCATAATATATATTTAAAAAAAACACATTACAATAAGAAACGTTTGCAGTTTCTCTCTTCTTTTTAAATACACACTTTACTCTCGTTGGAACAACTGTAATCTCTGCCCTATATATATATATATATATATATATATATATATATATATATATATTGAAGAATCAATCATATTTCCTCAGATTTCCTTGTTGATTCTATTCTGGAATATTAAATGAAAGGCAGCAGTTTATAATCAAATTTCTTGCATTTGCAATAAATTAGATTTCATGCAAAAATCTCTTTTGTGTGTGGGGGAGCTTTTCTATGAAGTCATTTGCCTATTTCTCTTCTGAATTGCTTTTTTTTCACTGAACAAATATTTGTGAGTAAGAACTTTAATTGGATTTTTGCTACTGCCAAGAGTTATTTTTCTCTTGTTCTTCTTCTTTTATCTGCCGTTTCCCTTCGGGACGTGGGCGATCATGGCTCTCTCCAACTATCCACCTAAGAAATGTCAATTGTATCATTTTTATTCTATGTGTTCTTTTGTTCTCATTTTCTATAAAACTTCGTCTTTGCCCACATGCTCGGTTCGTGATATTCTCAGCATCCTTCTGTAGAACCACATTTTTGTTGCTTCAAGTCTCTTCTTCATTTGTGCGGTGATTGTCCAGCATTCACTGCTATATAGAAGGACCAATATTACGTAACAGGTCAGTTATCTTTTACTTTGGTTAAGCACGTAGTTTAGAGCGTTAGTATTCTGACATAAGACCCGGGTTCGAATTTTACTATGGTCGATTTGTCTGGAAGATGCTTTCTTTATGTTATCGGACTGGAAAACGAACTCAGGGTGCTGCAATACCGAAAAGTGCCTGAAAAATGTATGGAACCATTGCCTATTGAGTGAGCGAGGATTTGAAAGTATTGGCCTTGTTTAACCACTGGCCCTGCCAGAATATGCGTTCTCTTCCGGAAGGTGCAAGAAAGGTCAGTTCAGGATCATAATTCAGGTATAAATTACGGCTTAGCTGTGTGGGTGTCGCAGAAACATAAATGGGCCTGTTTTACGGCATATCAACCCATTGGGTCATTTAATGACGAAATTTAATTTTTCTAAAAGTCTTGTATTTAAACAGTTAAAAAAAACCTTTTTCTTAAACTAGAAAAACTACTGTAAAAAAAGAAAATGAAGAAGAATACAGAATGAAAGACAAATTTGAAAAGGTAAGCAAGGGAGATAAATAAAACTGAATTAAAAGCGTAAGAAATCATTTTGATGTTATCAGATTTGTTCTGCTTGTTTTATGGCATATTATCGCATTGGGTCATTTAATGCCGAAATTTCATGTTTTTCCGAAACAAAGCCTTGTATTTAAACAATCAAAGATTTATTTTAAATAGTAAATTATTTTAAATAGTAAATTATTTTAAATAGTATATTATTTTAAATGGTAAATTATTTTAAATAGTATAATATTTAAATAATAAATTATTTTAAATAGTATAATATTTTAAATAGTATATTATTTAAATAGTAAATTATTTTAAATAGTAATAGTGCTATGAGTCATGGTTATGTTTTTTAAATTATATTTTTAAAATCAGTTTCATTTCTCTTAGAAACCGGAATATATAAAGTGGATCAGTACTTTGAAAAGAACTATTTAACAATTGTAGATTGGTCATCTTTTAAGCGGATTAAATTTAAAATTATTGCAGTTTGTCAGTATGTATTTTATACTGAATGACACATGGCATGCTATAAATGTTGAAGGATCTTATTTTTTTTAGAATATAAGAATGGGGTATGTTAGTCTGTCCAATATAGACTCTGGACGAAAGCACTTATTTTCTTCTAGTTTGGTGATCCTGATGCCATTCTTCTAGAGTCTGGGGATAAGCACTTCTTCTCTTCTAGTTTGGTGATCCTGATGCCATTCTTCTATAGTCTGGGGATAAGAATTTCTTGTCTTCTTGTTTGGTGATCCAGATGGCATTATTCTAGAGTCTGGACATAAGCATTTCTTCTCTTCTAGTTTGGTGATCCTGCTGCCATTCTTCTATAGTCTGGGGATAAACACTTCTACTCTTCTAGTTTGGTGACCCTGATTCCATTCTTCTAGAGTCTGGATATAAGCTCTTTTTGTCTTCTAATTTGGTGATCCTGGTGCCATTCTTCTATAGTCTGGGGATAAGAACTTCTCTTCTAGTTTGGTGATCCTGATGCCAGTCATTTAGTGTTTGAATATAAGCACTTCTTCTCTTCTAGTTTGGTGATCCTGATGCCATTCTTCTAGAGTCTGGGCATAAGTACTTGTTCTCTTCTTGTTTGGTGATCCTGGTGGCATTCTTTTAGAGTCTGGACATATGCACTTCTTCTCTTCTAGTTTGGTGATCCTGCTGCCAGTTATTTAGTGCCTGAATATAAGCACTTCTTCTCTTCTTGTTTGGTTATCCCGATGCCAGTTTATTGTTTGGCTAAG
This sequence comes from Acanthosepion pharaonis, assembly GCA_903632075.3. Taxonomy (NCBI): domain Eukaryota; kingdom Metazoa; phylum Mollusca; class Cephalopoda; order Sepiida; family Sepiidae; genus Acanthosepion; species Acanthosepion pharaonis. The sequence continues at coordinate 662,122 of CAHIKZ030005507.1, forward strand.
ACTTCCATAGGTTCTGCAACTGCTGATTATGTGGATATGTATGATGGATAACTGTTTACCATAGACTTGAATTGTTTAAGATTGAACAGATCAGAGGAAGCATCTTCTCTAGAATCTGCGGAAAGAATCTTTCTGCGTGTAACTTCTTCTTTACCAATGGAATACGATGGAAATGAAAATGATTCGGATGAATCATTGTCAGGTAATAGTGATAGAGTAAGCGATAGACCTGCGATATTTTGCCGGTGCGAAATTGACCGTAGGGTTGAAAATAATTCATCACCCACATGGCCGTGTAACCTTTTTGGAACTCTCTCAAGGGTGGAAAGTGAGGATTGTGCAACACTAGCCCAGATAGAACAGCAATACTTCATTGTTGGTCCCATCTGACTCTTCTAAAGACAGGAGCATTCATGTACTTTCTGGAGCGTACCGAGCACTTTTCCAGCATTTTTAACGATGGATCAAAGATAAGAATTCATCTAGCCCCTTTCGGTCATTGATATCCACCTTTTTAATAATTTTTATCTATTTATTGTAGTACCATGTTCCTTCACTGTGTAGGTGATCATGGCTCACACACAGCTTAGATAGTGGAGTGGTTTCCAGTTGCCTATTCAACGGTATTGAAATGTCAGTAGCACATCTTTTAGACAGTTTGCTACCCAAGGTTTTATCGACAAGCCTACTCTGCTGTTTAAAATATAGATGAGGCAGAAAAGCTCGACTCGTGTCTGGTTTACCCGGCTTCTTCGATGGTCTGCAATGTCAATAGCACTTCTTTTAGACCAGGGGTTCTTAACCTGGGTTCGATCGAACCCTAGGGGTCGGATGAATCATTGTCAGGATGTTCGGCAAATTTAATAATGAATACCTCGACGAAATCATTGAACTTCAGCAGAGTCAGGTTCAACATCAACTCTTCAGAATAACAACGCTCTCAACGTATTGGTGTCACAAATCGTAGCGTACCCTCTTATTGCTAAGAAAGCCCTTGAGATACTCAAACCATTTATTAGAACTTATCTTTGCGAGTAATCCTTTTCGAGGATAGTAGACATGAAGACAAAGAAAAGGAACATACTTTGCTGCGAAAATGGTATGAGAAATTCTCGGGTGAAACTTGCGGGATTCAGTACCTCCAACAAGTTTAGGAACCACTGTCTTAGACTGTCCACTACCCAAGATAATATCGACAATTCGATCCTGTTGTTTAAATTATAGCTAAGGCTGAAGAGATAAATTCATTTTTTCTCAAGGGTTCGAATATGAAAGCAACAGACGATGTTAGGATTTTAACTTAGCTCACCGATTCCCTTTTTCCACGTCGATAACCGTTACGTTATCTGAACATTCACTAACGTCCACCGGAATAAAATCATGTCTTCTGCGCTTTTTCAGAATCCCGTAGAATTTTTCATTCTTTAATATCATGAATATATTATCGGTTGTGCGCGCATTCCAATCAATGTTTATTCATCCTTCACAGCTGAAGCTGATACGGTTCCGTTATCAGAAATGCAAGTATTTCCCACGATTGCAAAATCACTTGCAAGTGTGAGGTCAAGTGCTTGTTCATTCGGCGGACGAGAGTTAGCCCTCTGCTTCACCCGGCATCTTTAATGGTCTGCAATGTCTATTCTGGCATTCATGCTACGATTCTCCTTAAATTTCCAACTTCTTCATTCCATATATTATTATTCCTATCTTTATATGAAATGTAACGATGGTGACATTCTAATTGAGACAGGCATGAATAACGTCTTGACATAGCAAATTTTTCTTTTGTTCTGTTGCAAGGCCGCGATATTTCCACGGTTTTAACTTTTCTTTTCAATTCTAATCTGTCGTCTGCAAGAATGTTTGATATTTCCGATCTCGCAACTTTTTTTCCTATTTTATAAAACAAAAACTTGGCCTCATGATCGGGATTAAAGACTATGTTTGTATTTATTATTAATATTTTTTTGATATTGAATATTTATCGTTTAGTATTTAGTATTTACAAGTCTCCAGCACCTTACTTGGTATCCTTGTAGAATCCAGCAAATTGACATGTATTTAACGCATTAATTCCCATCGTAAAATAAGATATAATGTCTAATTAAAAAGAAATCCATTGCTCAGAAATTACATAAAATACGTCTTCGTATCCATATACACTTGGGGCATTTCGACGTGGTGTAATGGTTAACAAGCTTGTCTCGCTGAGTCAATTACGACTGAATAGTGAGTCCGAACCTTACTTTTGGCCAGGTGCTAAAACTAAGCTATGCTTAGTAAATCATTTGGGCACGTCAACGTGGTGTAATAGTTAGCAAGCTTGTCTCGCTATATTAGTTTACATCTGACGAGTTAGTTCGATCCTCACTGGCTGCCCCATACTTATATCCTAGTACCACATCTAAGTTCTTCAGAGAAAATCATTTTGGACATTTCACTGTGGTGTAATGGTTAGCAAGCTTGTCTTGCTAGATCAGTTACAACCGAATAGTGAATTCGGTACTCACTGGGAGTTCCATACATTCGGCCTTGTTCCATATGTAAGCTACGCTTAAAAAATCACTTTTATTTTGTATAACAAAATGTGTATGACGTCAAACGTACTCGTAATTTTGCCATCTGACTTTCAACCTGGGCAGCTCGTTCTAGCAAGGCGATTGAGTACTGAGTTCAATCCTCATTGAATGCCCCACAGAATATCCGGCAGTAAATATTCAAAGAAGGGTGGACATATTATAAAAATAAACAACCTCGCTTTCAATCCGATGGAAATTGAAACCAGCGAACCAAGTTCGAATTTTAGCTGAATCTGCTGGTACCTTGGAAATGACAAGAATCCAGCTGTCATGGAGCTCTATGATACAAGTTCAAATCTTGTCGGAGGCTATTTTTTCGGCCTCGATCCATACTTCTGTAAAAACAACCTGAACTTAACGATAATATGGTAAATGACGAATTCAAAAGGAAAATGCTTCTGGTTATTTCGCTTTCAGATTTCTTTTCCCCACACTCGACCGCCGAATAAACAATCACCTCTCCTGTAAACAGTTAGCCACACACAGAGCTGATCGTCGTATTTCAAACTAAGATAAAACCAAGGCAAGAAGGATAAAACAATACATTTCCAAATTTTGAATTTCAACCTCTCATTACAAATGCGCCAATTTTAAATTCACTTACTGGTAAAATCAATGTCACTAATTCTGTTACACTCTCGATTATTCAGACATCTTGTTTGCATATATTTCTAGAGATCAGTATGAGTGATTACGAAAATAGATTCAATCTGTCTACTTATAGGCGCTGCGGATTGAAAATCTACCTTGACACTGTTCAGGATTTCATTATCAAACTACATATGTATTATTTATATTGCTGCTTATTTACTTTGCAATCAAAATGTATCCCCAGTTATGCTGGAAATCAGTGAAATACAAACTCAGATAAAATAACAGTTTTCCTCTGAATTTTTTTCCATCTTAAAGCAATAATGAATAATTCACAGACATGGAAAAAGATGGAAAATGAATAATGAGAACGTACAAGGAGACAAGAAAATTATGAAAAAAAATATAACCACGACATCCTACACATGTACACATACACACACATACAGGTGTACACGCAAACACTCACACACGTATATACACACACACATACATACATACATACATACATACATACGCAAAAAAAAAATCAACCAAACACCAATTAAAAGCGCACGAATTATTTTTTTTAACTTAAAAATAACAAAAATTAGAAAATCGGCAGACAACTGCTGATATCTCCTGACGGATGGATCGAACGATTGCCGAAAGGGTTCGTCGACGATTTCTTTAATATAACATCAGTTAAGTGACAAATTTTATATTGGAATTAATCATATATATATTTATATATATCTCTCTCTCTCTCTCTCTCTCTCTCTATATATATATATATATATATATATATATATATATATATATATATATATATATATATATATATATATATAATTTATCCACGCATGTATGGACTCTCCAAGCTATAAATAGTATTACAGTATTACTGTTTCTCATTATGAAATGGACAAAGTACGACAATTATTTTAAGACATTTTTTTCAAAAAAGAACGTATAAGCATAAAAAATCTCTTAAAATTATTGTTTCTGTTAATATATTTGTTTAACTCAATTCTCTCTTTGTGTCTTTATTTCTGGCCCTAACAAACCCACAAATATATATATATATATATATATATATATATATATATATATAGTCCGAAAAAATTTGAGCCACGTTCTGGATTTCATAATAAGTAAATTTCATGCGTTCTTTGGTTTTATAAAGTCTTACTAAGTTAAGATGTTGAAACTAATCCATTAGTGCATGGCTTCCAATTTTTTTAGACCAACAATACTCCCTTGTGTGATCGACATTTTCTTCAGACAGTACGTATCGCAGAGTTCAGTACCACGTGATTTGGTTAAAGAAAGGTCATATTTGCAATAAAATAACAATATTTAAATTTTTTATCTAAATTTCTCGGATGAGGTGTTATTATTATTAACATGATTTTCAACTTTTTGTGCCTGAAGACAAATAATGCTGAAAGGAAAATCGATCCTGATGTGCCTACATGATTTGCTGATTTATATAAAGTGTCATATCTGAAGAAGGTAATTTTTTAACGGGCTTTTGTTGAATATTTGCCAGTTTTTTTTATTATGCATGGTGACTGGCAGTCTCATCGCTTAAGTCAAAATGCATTGCCGATTTCAATGTTTGCTCTGTTTATAGCCAAATACACTATTTCTGAGGTTAGGCACATTTCACAAATAAATAAATAGCAGTGGTTAGATGGTTAGAGAGGTCCGCACAAGAAAAACAGGTTCTTTTCAACTGTTTCTGAAGAAGACCTGATGACTTGAGGAAACGGCAGCTCCCGTTTTTCTCTACGAGAGTCAATTACGCAATCCCTTTGTCTCTTTTTAATGCCTTTTTGTTACATTGGCTAACGGAACCGTAGGATCCTCTCTCTCTCTCTCTCTCTCTACAGACACACACACACACACACACACACACACACACACACACATATATATATATATATATATATATATATATATATATATATTATGGTAATTTACCCACGCAAGTATGGACTCTCCCAGCCCAGCTATAAATAGAATCAGGTACTGCTTTTTGGAGAGGGAAGTTTCCAGAAGTCAGTTCTGACTGTCGGACCGAACATTCTTGCTGTAACACTCTCGTTTGTATATGTTTGTATTACTGTTTCTATTAATATATTTGTTTAACTCAATTCCTCTCTTGTGTCTTTTATTTCTGGCCCTAACAATATATACAAATATATATATATATATATATATATATATATATATATATATATAGGCTTAATCCTTCCTTTATGCATGTTTCATTAAAAACGACAGACAAGATACTACGGTTAAGCTTTTTATTTAATTTTTCTTGTGTTCGAACAAGTGCTTTCTTTTTTCTGGACAAAGGGTGTGTAGTAACTTGTCTGTCGTTTTTAATGAAACATGCATATATATATATATATATATATATATATATATATATATATATATATGTGTGTGTGTGTGTGTGTGTGTGTGTGTGTTTACTGTTGTCATATATTGTCTGATGCACCTGCTGTTTATTTCGAGGTTTTCGACAAAATCCAAAGACGGATGTGATCGCTCCTGACCTGGGGTCTCGACTCCAGTCACTTACTCACCAACGAAATGTGGCTTCCCTTTGTCTTTTCATGGCATCTGGTCTGACGAGCTATTTTCACTGGTGCTCCGACTGCCTAACTTAATATTTTGGCAAGAATCACTTATTAGACTTTCAAGAACATTTCGTATAATATATATTTTCTCTTCTAATAACAGTTAGAGTTATGAGTTTGTCTTTTATTTTATTGTTTGCAGATATATTTCTATCTGTATTTTTACAACGACCCAGATACATACATGCATCCCCCCATATATATATATTTATTTTTAATCTAACATTATTATTACTTCAAACGTTGTTTTTAGTGTATAAAATAAAAATGGGGCGTCTATTTCAAATATGAAATAGACGCCCCATTTTTATTTTAAACGATATGCATTACATCTATCGGACTGCGGACTGAACAATGAAGTGTGAGTTTCTCCTACAAAAGGAGATGCAACTTCGAAACCTGCTTATCTTTATAAATATTTCTCAAGTGCGCAGGCCGATAGATGTAATATACACGGTTTAAAATAAAAACAAAGCGTCAATTTCAAACACGGTTATCCAGTAAAAATAACATTTGGTATATATATATATATATATATATATGGTGTTCGAAAATAATGTATATACTCTTTGGGTTGGAATAAGAACAGTTGACTACCCACCTAGATCACCAGATTTGACACCCTTGGATTTTTTTTGTGGGGGTTTATAAAGACAAAGTTTACAGCAGAAAACCTAAAACAATTGCTGAAATGAGAATAGCAATTGAAGAAAAATGTGCTCAAATACCAGAGGAAATGATACTGGACGTTTGTAGGTCTTCAAGATATGAAAAGTGTATTGAACAGAACGGTTTGAGCACTTGATGTGAACTCATCATTATATGAACATTCTGCCATTGCCCCAAGTAGCTTTTATCTTATTAAAGTTAATTTTCTATGTTTTTTTTGTATATTTCATTCTCAAATTCTTTAAATGTGTATTCTTTCTCTTGTATTAATCTATTTACAAGTCAAAATACATAAATTGAATAAGTTATAAGGATTCAAAGAGTAATTACATTATTTTGGGACACCTATATATATATATATATATATATATATATATATATATATATATATCGTCATCCACAGACAGACTGTTTCACTGTATCACAGCTCTTCAGTGTGGCAAGACATCCAATCGCTTTAAGCCGGGATCGAAACCTGACCTATTTGACATCAGTCGGAGATTCTAACCCCTAGGCGATCGACGCCCGGCAAAGAGAAAGGCGAATTTTTACATATTTGTTTTTTCATAAATACGCCAGTGACCTAGAGAACTCAATCCAATTTGGAGAGTGGTAAGATGAGAACGAATAGCGTAAAATTACAACGTTCGTGACATTTAATTTAAAAGAGGACTCTGTAGAAAGTAGAGCAATATTCTTTATTTTAAGATATTACATCGAAAACATGTCAAAATCGCTACACAATTGCAGTCGTGTTTCGATGCGCATATAGCGCATATCATCAGACGATTGTAAATTACTTGCGAGTGAACTATTTAATCAGATTTAAAAGCAAAATATAGCCTCTTTTTACGAAAAAAGAAAAAAAATGAGTGGGGGTGGTTATAAGGTTTGTGGGCTTTGCTAAGATCAACCAATAAAATATGACATACATAAATTTAAACAAAGGGAAAAAGCAAAATTAAGAAATTATTTTCCATAAATGGGTGATGACCCGTAAGTTTGAAATCAATGACAGCAACAGACGTTAAGTAGGAGCGGATGTCGATGAATACATGTTGTACATTTGACATAAAATCTTGAGAAGATCGTAAAGTAACATTAACAATAATAATAATCTGAATCATAATACAAGTTCCAAGGAGAATATTGTTAAGGACACTGGCCAATGTAATTGTAGGACCCCTGACCAATGTTCAAAGAATTTTTTAACTAAATTTCTTGTTTATCTTTGTTCTACCTACGACGGTTGAAAAGTTCTATATTGGTAGTACTAAGAATTCTTTTAAGATTAGGTGGTAGCAATATAGCTAGTCCTTAACCAATAGTACTTACAGAAATAATACATCACTTTATAAATATTTTTGGAGTTTGAAAGATGATAATAAAATTCCGAAGGTGAAATGAAAAATTTTAAAAATGACGAGGACATATAAAGATTTATATGAACCTTCTTTTCTGTGTTTGCATAAAAAAATTGCAAATTATCAGGTTCTTTGATAAGAATGCTTTATTAAACCAAATATCCGAGTTTACGGGAAATTGCAAAGACAGTCTTACCTTATAGTTCAGTTAGATTTGTAATTTGACAATGCTTTTTCTTAGATTTTAGTTGAACTGTGTTGCATCATATATGGCTTATGTCCCTGTTGGTATTAATTTATATTTAGTATAATTTTGTATTAATCTCCTGGTGTGTTTGTAACTTCTTGTATTGGTATTTGGTTGGTATTTTAACCCCTTATATAAAAAATCTTTAGTCAACAGTTACATATTAATTTACCCAGCAATGTATATATATATATATATATATATATATATATCGGTTAAGGCACGTCGGATCTAACAACGGTTCGTATTCTGTCGGAGAGCGCACATTCCTCTTCAATAAGATTTCTCAAGTTTTCAGGCCAGTAGAAGAAATTAAATAATAATACTGTTTAATAAATAAACGGTACGTCTACCCAATTATGAGTATCCACTAAAAATAATATTTGAAGTGATATATATATATATATATATATATATATATATATATATATATATATATATATATATACCGGGTGTAAAAGCAAAATTGTTGAATTCATGTAACAGCACAGGATTGTCCATCTCACAAAATGTTTAATATTTAAAAAAAAAAAAATAATTGAGTTTCTTTTTTCTAGGTTTTCAGATTAGACGTTTAGCCATCTTCACACCATTTGTCGTAAGAATTACTGAAAAATCATTTGAGTTATTCAGCGAGAAAGAGAACTGGTTAAATTCGTTTTCTGTCAGACCCACTATGTCTTCCCAACTGAGCAGTGGTGAGAGGAAAAATCATTCAGGCCTTCAGTAATGGTACCAACATTTATACACTGGCTTCCATTCAAGAACCATCAAGAAAACGGTGAATAAATTTAAAAAAGAGGGAACAGTAGATAGGAAAACTGTATCAGGGGATCACAACAAGAAGAAGGATCATCATTTCATCTTAGAGCTAAATACATTCTTATTGTGCAAAGAAGACCAATAGTGTTGTAAAACCTCGGAGAATTCCAGTAAGACATCTTTAATCATTTCTAAGATACAATAGTTCAAAGTTTAATCTAACAATTGTACAATTTTGCCGTTACCCCAGGTATATATCGTATACAAAACAACTTAAGATATTAAGACTCGTCTAAGAAACGCAAAGTGTCACGAATCCATAGAAGCGGTTTGGGAGAAAGATGCAGTCCTGTATTGCTGAATACCAGATATAAAGATATTATTCTTTTTTAACACATTTGAATCTTTTGAGTTATTACTTTATTTTCTTTTACATATATTTGTACGGTATCACCTTTGCCCCGGATTCGGCTTACACTACAGCCCGACGCCTGATTGATTTCGTCTACCTAAGATCAAATCACAACGTGGGTAGGTTAGACTAGAAATCAAAGCAGTTACTTGGGTAACCAGACGTTGGAGGCGAGCTTGGAACGACAAAGCTGATGCCGAATCTAACCAGATTTCCATCCGAATCAGCCAAGGGTTAGATCATCACAGGATAGCACGGGAGCAGGACCAGGGTGACGTCACATATACAAGTGTAGACATGGGATTATGACATCTTCTGAAAGACAATACAAACATAATCAGATTATAATACATAAGCACGCAGACATATTTAGATATATACAAACACAAAAAAGTGACGAGACAGGAAATATTTGCACGACCGTTTACAAAAAAAAAAAAAAACAAAAAAAAACACATATATACACATTGAAATATGCATGTAAGTTACTATACACAGACATGGAAAAAGAAACGTACATATACCCACATACACTGACATAGACACTCTGATATAACACTAAAGGAATATTCAAGATTGAATTCTAACCACATATTAAAATATAACTTATACTGGCAAATATACATAGATAAAAATGGTCTAATAGAACAGAGAAACGAACAATAGGTAAAGAAAGGACATTAAAATAGATATATACGTATAAAAATAACACCATCTAATAAATAAAGAACGAAAATTCCAAACATACATATAGATAGGCCTTATTGTACATTAGGAGAAAGAAAATAAGAACTACCTTCAAATATATGAGTAGAGTGTACACACATTCATCACTACAGACTGAAGTATAGAAAATCCAACCTATAGACAAACATATACACATATACATGCATGCACACATACACATATATATCTATACATATACACACATACACATACGCATACGCATATGCATATATGCACATACAAAGCAAGCATAACTATATCAACGTACACCAGCAACTTAAAAAGTAAACAAATCAAATATAAATATATATATATATATATACATACATACATATACATACATATATATATATATATATATATATATATATATATATATATATATATATAATCTTAAACATAGATATATACAAACACATATACAAATACACGCATATATATATATATATATATATATATAACGGAGACTTACACACACTTATGTATGTATATATATATATATATATATATATATATACATAAACCTACACATATTCTAACAATATTATCCTATTGACGATAAATTACAGTAGAGTCCATTATAATTTTAAAATGTAACAAGACACAACTGTTGATTAAGTCTATAAGCAATTAACAAACCCTTCATCAAACAAAAGTAAATTTTAGTTACTATAGATGATACATTCCCAGACACTAAGATATACATACATACATACACATATACGAAGAAATACGAACATACATTCACATATATAAATATATAATAATGCATAAATACCCATATCAACACATCCACATATACATGGATATAAGTACGCACACATCCAAGCATATATATATATATATATATATATATATATATATATATATATATATATATATAGTTTATGAAAAACTAGGTAATCCGTAAACTCAAGGAGGATAAAATCCAGAGAGCTCAATGTAATTCCAGCGCACATAATTTAAAATAAAAACAGAAGACTTTAAGGTTCCATGTAATAAAATATTTCACCACAGCCTTTTTAAAGGACTGCGGATCATCAGACTTTACTTCCAAAGGCTGAAACAAAAAACGAAAATAAATTTACACATTTTTGACGGGCCGTATTAAGCATATGTAAATTAACGAAGTGAGGAAGTGAGGGGAGAGAGAGAAGACATGAGTGAGTTAGATAAAATTTAAAATTTCTATTCTTTTACTTAAGGTCCAGACATTGACACATTTAAACGGTTAACTTTAACGCAAGGGGTTACAGAAAATTTGGAGCAAGATCAGATAGGAGTGATAGAAGAAAGGATGAGGAGAAGGGTAGTGGATAGATCAAGGCAACTGGAGATGTCGATGGACATTACATTTGAATAGCTGGAGATTATAGCTCTCAGGGAAACTGGAATAGGGAAGGGAGTTCCACAGGCGAGAGGTGCGAGACATGAAGCTATTGGAGTAGAAGAGACGGCTACATTTAGGAGTTTCGACAGTGAAGGGGTGAGATCCTCGTAGGGTGCTTGAACTCATGAAGTCTGGGAACCAGCGAATGCAGTTCCTCGGAGCAATTGCCATGAAAGTATTTGTAAAACAAACAGAGAGAGGCGACGGCGCGTCTGTGAGAAAGTGACTGTAGACGAGATGCCAGAGCAGGGCCAATTATAATGCATATCTGCCTCTGGAGCCTATATATATAATCCTCCTCTCCTTTTCTCTTCTTTTTTATCTACTTACTTTTTATCTGATAAAACGGCTAACTTTTATAAGTTATCCCCTAAGGGTTATGATACATTAGTTAAAGATAGTCTGACCAGAAGCTACAAAAAAAACCTGATACCAAGAATTTTAACCAGATAGATAGGATTAACTGTTTCAGTAAATCAATTACTGATAAACTACGGATAAGTGATCGGGTCAGTAAATTACAAAAACAGGAAGCGTATGTTTTGTTAAAAGACCATAAACCCGAATTCAAAACTAAGTAGGCTTATTAACCCTACTAGACCAGAAATCGGCAGAATCAGTAAAACTATCTTGGAAAGAACCAATCACTCCATAAAAAACACCCTTGGACTCTTACAGTGGATTAATACAGCTGATGTTATCAACTGGTTTACTAACATCCGATATAAGGACAACTGTACTTTCATACAATTCGATATTATCGACTATTATCCCTCTATATCGAAGGATCTATTCACTTTGGCCTTGGAGTTCGCTCGGGAATACTCCAATATTTCTGAAAGTGAAGTGGATATTATCATGAAATGCCGAAATTCTGTTCTGGTCTACAAGGAAGAACAGTCTTGCAGCGAGAATTTTGACATTTCAATGGGTTCCTTGGATTCTGCAGAAGCTTGTGAGTTGGTTGGATTATTTCTTTTGTACAATTTAAGTGCCTTTGAGTGTTTAGATTCTGATAGTGTAGGATTATATAAAGATGACAGCTTATTAGTTGTTAAAAAACTCTATTAAAATTAAAGTGGACCGTATTAGGAAAAAGATTCATAGGGTATTTAAGAATTTAGGTCTTAGAACTATAGTTAAAACTAACGTTAAACAAGTACATTTTCTGGACGTCACCCTCGACCTTACTAGCAACACTTTCCAACCATATGTGAAGGTTAATTCCAACCCAGTATACGTGCATCCAAATTCCAAACCCCACTTCAGTTATCAAACACATACCCTCCTCCATTGGATTTAGGATTAGTACTAACTCTTCTAACAAAGATATTATTAATAAACATTGTGATTTTTACAATTCTGCCCTTAAAAAGAGTGGATACAAAGATATCACTATTCAATATAGAAACCCGGTGAATTACAACCATAATAAGAAAAAAAGATCTAGAAAGATCATTTGGTTTACTCCCCCTTTCAATATAATGGTTAAAACTAAATTAGGACGTGTATTTCTAAACCTCATCAAGAAACATTTCCCAAACCCAGAAAATAACCCACTTAGTAAAATATTTAATCCTAATACCCTGAAATTAAGCTATAGTTGTGCGAATAACTTAGAGAAAATAATAAAAGAAAAACATAACAACAGAGTCTAACAAGTATAGGGACTCAAAAAACTTGAGTACTCGCCAGGTTGCAAGCAGCACAACTAAGTATAATGACACGAATAACAAGTTATGCAATTGTAGGAATACAAATAATTGTCCACTACAAAATAATTGTTTGACTAGTTCTGTAGTTTATCTTTGTACAATCTCTACACTAGAAAACCCAAATATAAAAAAATTCTACATGAATCCATTCAAGGAACGTTGGCGGGGGCATATGCAATCTTCTAATAATAATAATAATAAGTACATGACTTTATTATCCAAGTATTTTTGGAGTCTAAAAGAAAAGAATAAAACAATTACTGTTAAATGGAAATTAATCAGGAAAGCTCGGACATGTAACTCCCTAAATTCCCCATCTTATCATTGTCTTAACGAAAAATTTAAAATAATTAGATTTAAAAATAAGACCCATCTCTTAAATCAAAGATATGAACTAACAGTTAACTGTAAACACCGTTATAAATTTAACTTATTATAGGGGTTGTAATAATTTCAATGATAATGATATGTCATTGTAAATTTAATAGGTTATTATTTTTATTATCTGATGGTACTCCTGTTGATATGGGTGTGTGTTGGTATACGTATACTGTGTTGTTCATGTCTGTATGTGTCTGTGTGTTTGTGTGTGTGTGTGTGTGCGTGTGTGTGTGTTTGTACTGCTGGATGCGTATATATGTATATATATGTAGTTTATATTATATATATATATATATATATATATATATATATATATATATATATATATATATATATTAAAAGTAAGTAGGTAAAAAAGAGGAGAAAAGGAGAGGAGGATAAAATAAATAAATATATATATATATATATACGTCCAGATGTATTGTGTATATATATTTCTATTTACGTATATATTTCTATTTACATGTACTTCTGTATGTATGGATATGTTTATGTATATATGTAGGGATACATGTATATATGTGTATGTGTGTATGTATGTGTATATATGTTTATGCATGTATATGTATGTATATGTTAGTATATACTTGAGTATGTATGTGTTTATGTGTATGGGCGCATATATATATATATATATATATATATTGTAATTATAGGTATGTATATGTATGTATATATATATATATGTGTGTGTGTGTGTATGTGTTTGTGTGTGTATGGACACCTATCATATGTGCGCTTGTTTGAGTGTAGGTGTAGGTATGTAAACTTTGGTTTGTATCTACACTTGTGTGTGTATGCGCAGGTGTATATACATGTATATGTATATATTGTTGTATTTGTATGTGTGTTTATATATATATACAAAAACAAATGCAAAGGTTAATGATTTAATTGGCGAGAAATCCATCGTCGCAAACAATTAAAATAATATACAAAAAATCCCGAACGCACAACTGTAAAATTTAAAATCAAACTCAGCATTGCTACTGCACGCTCCAAGAACAATAACTCATTTCCAATAGCATTTTTCGGATACAAAAATACATATATTTTCGTTGTCCTCTTATTACTGAGAGAAAAAACAAGAACAACATCTATTCCATACCTGAAGATGTCTGTAGGAACAGACGAAAGCTTGTAGTAAAAATAAGAACTAATGCAGCAGAAATTTATAGAAACAAGGATCTTTTCATTCATAACAGGTTCGGGGGTTTTTGTATATTATTTGAATTGTTTGCGACGATGGATTTCTCGCCAATTAAATCATTAACCTTTGCATTTGTTTTTGTATGAATAATTCATGAATAATATATATATATATATATATATATATATATATATATATATGCTTGGATGTGTGCGTACTTATATCTATGTATATGCGGATGTGTTGATATGGGTATTTATGCATTATTATATATTTGTATATCTGAATGTATGTCAGTATTTCTTCGTGTATGTGTATGTATGTATGTATATCTTAGTGTCTGGGAATGTATCATCTATAGTAACTAAAATTTACTTTTGTTTGATAAGGGTTTGTTAATTGCTTATAGTGTTGATCAACAATTTTGTCGTTTTACATTTTCAAATTATGGACTCTACTGTTTATGTATGTATATACCTATTTATCTGTATATATATATATATATATATATATATATATATATATATTAAAGACATTTTATTATGTTTAACGTTGTTATTTTATAGATACAAGTATTTAAGCAAATGCTCTGTTTATGATAAACAGTATTAAATAACATTTACCGGCCTGAATGTCCGAGAAATTTTCATAGAAAATATTCGTTCTTTGACAGGATTCGAACCTGCATCCTATACGGAACCGTCATATACGCTGACGTGCCTTACCGCTTAGCGTTCGGGAGACAAGGTCGAATTTACTGCTTATAAACTCCAATTTTCCATGAATCTCGTACATTCATAACTGCTCTGGCGTATCGAATGTAAACAAATGACGTCATATATTAAGAAATGTACAAGGTCCGACAATTTATTTATTAAAGACATTTTATTATGTTTAACGTTGTTATTTTATAGATACAAGTATTTAAGCAAATGCTCTGTTTATGATAAACAGTATTAAATAACATTTACCGGCCTGAATGTCCGAGAAATTTTCATAGAAAATATTTGTTCTTTGACAGGATTCGAACCTGCATCCTATACGGAACCGTCATATACGCTGACGTGCCTTACCGCTAGGCTACAAAGAAGCGTTCGGGAGACAAGGTCGAATTTACTGCTTATAAACTCCAATTTTCCATGAATCTCGTACATTCATAACTGCTCTGGCGTATCGAATGTAAACAAATGACGTCATATATTAAGAAATGGACAAGGTCCGACAATTTATTTATTAAAGACATTTTATTATGTTTAACGTTGTTATTTTATAGATACAAGTATTTAATCAAATGCTCTGTTTATGATAAACAGTATTAAATAACATTTACCGGCCTGAATGTCCGAGAAATTTTCATAGAAAATATTCGTTCTTTGACAGGATTCGAACCTGCATCCTATACGGAACCGTCATATACGCTGACGTGCCTTACTGCTAGGCTACAAAGAAGCGTTAGGGAGACAAGGTCGAATTTACTGCTTATAAACTCAATTTTCCATGAATCTCGTACATTCATAACTGCTCTGGCGTATCGAATGTAAACAAATGACGTCATATATTAAGAAATGGACAAAGGTCCGACAATTTATTTATTAAAGACATTTTATTATGTTTAACGTTGACCTTTTTATAGATACAAGTATTTAAGCAAATGCTCTGTTTATGATAAACACGGTAAATAACATTTACAGGCCTGAATGTCAAAGAACGAATATTTTCTATGAAAATATTCGTTCTTTGACGGATTCGATTCAGGCCGGAAATGTTATTTAAGCCTGTTTATAATAAACAGAGCATTTATTACGGTTCTTGTATCTATAAAGGTTCAACGTTAAACATAATAAAATGTCTTTAATAAATAAATTGTCGGACCTTTTGTCCATTTTTAATATATATATATATATATATATATGTGTGTGTGTGTGTGTGTATGTTTAAGTGTGTGTGTGTATATATGTGTATGTTTAAGTCTCCGTTTTTTATATATATGCGTGTATTTGTATATGTGTTTGCATATATGTGTGTTTAAGGCTATATATGTATATATATAAATACATATATTATGTATATATATATATATATGTATATATATGTATGTGTATGTGTGTATATATATTTATATTTGGTTTGTTTACTTTTTTAAGTTGCTGTGTAGGTTGATATATTTATGCTTGCTTCTGTATGTGTAAATATGCAATGCGTATGCGTATGTGTATGTGTATATATGCATATGCGTATGCGTATGTGTATGTATATATATATATATATATATATATATATATATATATGTGTGTGTGTGTGTATGTGTTTATGCGGGTATATTTATATATGTGTGTATATGTTTGTCTATAGGTTGGCTTTTCTGTACTTCTGTCTGTAGTGATGAATGTGTGTACACTGTACACATATATTTGAAGGTAGTTCTTATTTTCTTTTAACTAATGTACAATAAGGCGTATATGTATGTTTGGAATTTTCGTTTTTTATATATTAGATGTGTTGTTTTTATACATATATATCTATTTTAATTTTCTTTTATTTATCTCTTGTTCGTTTCTCTGTTCTATTAGACCATTTTTTCTATGTATATTTGTTCGTATTGCTAGGAAATTTGTCCAGGCTTTCCCGCATCAAAGGGTTGAGGTTAAAAATTGGGGTGAGGTTTAAAAATTTGCGAAAAAACGCGAGTAAAGTATCAAGATTAGAACGGACAAACTCTTAGGCGCGAACGAATAAAGAAAAAACTCCTGCTCTGTGAGTAACGATAAAAGAAGAAAGTGTTTATTTACAATATATACAGAAAAAAAAAGGTAAAGGGATAAAAGGACAATTAGGAGAGAAAGAAAAGGCAAAGAGAAAATGTTCTTAATTTAAAAAAAAAGGCTTCTCTGAGAGCCTAATGAGATTTTTAAACAATTAGATATTATTGTTAAAGTTCAGATAGATACACTGACAGTTCTTGTAGAGTTGGAAATTTGTTCGCATTAAAGGAATCCTGCAACTGTGTGAGTTTTTAGGTCGACGACAGAAGTCCAGTGGGCTCGTCAGAAGGAGTGGTGCAGCTTTGGATTGGTCTTGAATAGTGGACCGACGTTCGTTTTTGACAGCCCTTTTTAGTAGTTATATAAATATAAATTGCTCTCTTTCAATTATATAATTCTTTATACAACGCCACCTAACGGTCAAGAGAGAAGACTCCTTGCAGACAAGATGGGATAATGCATCGTAAAATACCCAAACTTTATGATCCAAAAAACAAAACAAAATCAAAAACAAAAACAAACAAACCATGAAGCGAGGATTCCATTATGACACATTATATCTGGAATTGCTAGTACTCGCAAGAGAGAAGTCCATAGGTAAAAATTTAACACCCCCTCGGAACAATTAGGCCTTTCCATATCATATTATAATTTTGTCGCTTACTTCATTCTGTAGTTATTTAGTCAATAAATTAGTAAATAAATTAGTTAGTGCATACGTTACGTCCTGCTAATACCTCATAAATAATAGACTATTACGTTTTGATCATGAGGAAAGACGAAAAACACATATCGGAGACGTTAATATGGTTTCAGTGAGAAAAAAAGAAAGAACGAACTGAGGTAAAAAACGAAAGAAAAAAAAGAAATAAAGAGAGAGAGAGAGAGAGAGAGAGAGAGAGAGAGAGAGAGAGAGAGAGAGAGAGGGGGGTGAGGAGACTATAATGTTCTCATGTGTTTAACGTCTGCTTCAATGAAACTTTTTATTTGTATTCTCTTCTTTAAATAAAGACTTGCATTCATATTGTTATTGCAATATTTTGTTAAAGCTGTCAAGCTCAAATATTTAACGAAGCTATTTAACGAAGCTATAATATTTTCAGAGATATTATTTAGTCGTAGAATGACTAAATTTAGTCGTAAATCTAACAAGTATTCAAACATTAACTTAAGAATTGCGATTCATTAGAAAATGCAAATAGCAAAACCGTGAAATTTTCATGCCTATTACGAAATTACAAACAAATTAAAACAACCTTGACACAATTGCGTCTTTGCCACTAAAAAGGTAGGATTAGGTTAAGGTGGAGAGGATTTTAAGTCGGATTAAAAACCCACAGATTTCACAAAGAGTTTTATGTGTCAATATATTTTATTTATTGGGTTTTACTTATTTCTTAATCACCCTGCTTATGCAATTGTCTTAAGTAAGACACAGGGCCCAGATAAAGAAAAGAGAATTTCTGTTGCACTTATTATCCAAGCATTCTAAACCCTACGTTCTAACTGGTTCAGTGACGGGACACACGGCAATATTTCTCCCAGCGCCCGGTGAAGATCAAGCTGACGAAATTAGGAAACCGAGATTGTTAACCAGAGCGCGGCTGTAGATAATCAGTTGTTTGATTACTCAGCTTGTAAAGTTTCACACAAGGCTACATTAGAGGCGCACTTGATAAAGCTCACAACACAAGTGAATGGGCTACAAGATGAACTTGTTAACCATCAGACGACTGTAGATACCCAATTGGTTGCATTCGTAGTCTGGCAAAAGGTCATAGAAGTAGTGGCGCACTCGATAAAGTCCTCGCTCACAACAAAAATAAATGGTCTACGGGATTAAACCGATAATCATCACAAAATTAGTTGCTGAATTAGTCTGGTACAAGGCGATATTAATGGTGCTCTCGGTAAAAATCTAAAACCACAAAATAGTCTACAAGATGAGCTTGTTAACCATGATACGGCTATACGTATCCAGTTGATTATTGACTTAGTTTGGCACAAGGCCGTGGTAGTTGCGAGTCATTCGATAAAGATAAAAACCCACAATACAAGAGAATATTCTACAAGATGAACTTGTTAGCCATCACGTGATTGTAGATACCCAGTTGGTTCCATACATAGTCTGACACAAGGCGATATTAGTGGCGCACTTGATAAAGATCGAACAACACAAGTGAACTTTCTACAAGATGAACTTGTTAACCATTTTAAGATAATAGATACCAAAATAGTTGCTTTCTTAGTCTGGCACAAGGCTATATTAGTGGTGCTCTCGGTAATGATCTAACAGTTCAAGCGCTTGGTCTATAAAATTAATTTTTACCCATCACACAGCTGTACATATCTAATTCGTTGGTGGCTTAGTAGTTGTGACACAGTCGGTAAAGCTCAAACTCTTAGCACAAGCGAATGGTCTACAATATGAACTTGTTAACAATCACATGCATGACTGTAGATACCCATTTAGTTGCTGTCTTAGTCTGGTACAAGGCGATATTAGTGGTGCACTCGATAAAACACAAGCGGACGTTCTGCAAGATGAAAATTGTTAACCATCACAAGACTGTAAATACAAATTTCTTGATGACATAGTCTCGTTCATGGCGATATTAGTGGGGAAACTCGATAATGATCTAGCAACACAAGCGAATGGTCTAAAAGAAGAACTTGTTAATCGTCATAAGATTGTAGACTGATTGTTTATTAAGCTTAGTTTCATCTGGCTCAAGACCGTGGTAGTGATGCACATAATTACCTTAGCGAATTGTCTTGCTAAAGATCGTGCAAATAAATCTGGACGGTTAATCAGTTTGGGAGTAAATTATTTCGCGTCATTTTTTAACTCACTTTGACACTTTTTCCCCTTTGTTCAGAAACCCCTATCAACACTGGAAAGAACAATAACAGCTACTGGATTTTAGAAAAATATTTTACTGAAATAAAGAAACATTTTATAAATTTAAACCGAAAGTAGGATCAGCT
The DNA here is from genome assembly GCA_903632075.3 of Acanthosepion pharaonis. NCBI lineage: Eukaryota > Metazoa > Mollusca > Cephalopoda > Sepiida > Sepiidae > Acanthosepion > Acanthosepion pharaonis. The sequence continues at coordinate 682,488 of CAHIKZ030005507.1, forward strand.
GATTGGCCAATGAATGCCGAGTGTTTCCTTATAAGGAAACGGCTAATACTAGCATTACCATTAGAGATGAGAACAGATACTACAGTTGTTATTTCCTTCATAACTCTCCATAATGGCGGGATATGAAAGAATGCAGGTTCAAATTGGGAAGCGAGTGCGCATGGGCCAAGGTCCCAAATTACCCAGGTCACGTCACCAAAGTCGCGCTGGCGTCGATATTTTATCTTACCTTGCCTCTTTGGTCGAATGAGGATAGTGCTGCTGCATTGTTGGAATCTTCGGGACCAGGCATCAGTCAACACAACTGAGAGATAAAATGTAGTTTGCCCGCTAGAGGGTTAACACTACATTTAATATTTACTTGCCGTCACACGCTGGTAGGATGTGATACAAGGTAATTTTTTAATGTGGGAACCCCGAGCGCGTGCACCCGGGCCAGGTTCAAAAATAGCTCAACACCGCAATCGTCACGATTTTGGGATGCGCCGTCACATCAATATTACAAACGACCCTTCTTGTTTAGTGTAATGAGGGAGGTACTGTCGGGGGGGGGGGGCTGTTCCCCGAGATCAATAGTATTTTTTTCTGTTGCGCTCTATCAGAAGAGAGAAACAATTGAGTGACAAAATATATATTTTACGCCCGAAGGCAGATACTACACTTTGATTCAGATGGCCAGAGAGGGAAGAAAAGCTTAACTAGAGTCGAGGTAGCTTTTTGGTCGATGGATGACAAAAGTTTCCCTATAAGTAAACGACAAATGAAGAAAAGCATAACGCCTGCTCAATCAGTTAATGTCCAATAGTTCTTTATAAGGAAACGCCTAATATTACTATTACCTTATTATAGAATTTGAATCACTGCTGATGCAATATATAGTCTATTGACGAATGTTGAGAATAATGTGAACAGACTGAGAGAAACAAAGACATTTTTGAAAGAGTAGAAATTTCAATTAGTGCTGCTTAAAATCAGCAAAAAGCAACATTAAATTTGTTAGGATACATAAATGAAGTAAAAAAGGCTCGGCGAATTTAAAAGAGCATATCGGAGGCAAAATGATGGGCGCGGGGAAAACAGTGAGGGCCTTACAGTAACAATTATTGTTGAAAAGCAACAAAAGACAAGATGTAGAGAGCTATGATCGTACAGCTCTTGACTAAACTAGATAGAGAGATAAATTGTTGTTATGCCTCCCGATTCCTTGGGGAACATAGGGCCGCAACAACCCCTTCCAACGGACGCGGTTCCAGGCGATCTTCTTCTGTTCGACCCATGTCGTCAAAACTTCTGCGCCAAGTCTGATTTGGTCGACCCACTTTTCGCTTCCCTTATGGATTCCAGTCAAAGTGACACTCGAAGCAGGCTTGTGGGTGTGTGGACGATCCATCCCCATTTTCGTTTCTTGATGTCAATCTCGATTGGGGCTTGTCTGGTCCTGTCCCACAGTTGGTCGTTGGAGATGACTTCCGACCACCTGATATTTAGGATGTTCCTGAGACATCAACTGGTAAATGTCTGAAGTTTGTGGGTGTTGGTCTTGGTTACCCGCCAGCTTGATGTTGGTGTTGAAGATCCAGATCTTGTAAAGTGAGTGAGTTGTTGATCTCTAGATTGGCCGCAGAGTGTTGAAAGCGTGTCGGGCTTTATGATTCGACACTTGATGTCTTTATCTAGTCCCCATATCTTTACTGACACCGCTTCTCAGGTTTACAAACTTATCGACTTACTGAAATTTTTTTTATTACCTGTCACTTCGATGACGACAAGATTATCAAATTTCAAATCTAGACTGTTTATCTGTTTTTAAAACACGGCATTTATTAGAAAATATTTTCAGTTGAATTGCAGAAGGGGTCACGGGAGAGACTTTAAAACGCATTTTGGTTTCGATTCTTTTCCTGTTACCCATGGGTTGTTGCCAGGGAGAAATGGAAATCCGCCCTCGCTTCAGAGTTGTCAACTTCAGTTTTAGTCGGATTGTGTATTTATGCAAGTTTAGGTATGTGCCTCTATATTTCAATTCAATAACAGATCCAGAATATTTCAACAGAACTGAAAAAAAAAAATAATTCTATTTATTAATGAATAATTTTAAACTGATATCCTCATCTTGGTTGTTTTTATCACATTTGTCATATCCAGTAACCTTCAGAAAAATGCTGGATATATGTTTCATAAAAAATAAGACTTAAAATCCAATAAACTCTAGATCATTTTAACAAAAGACAAGAAGATGTGGAGAGCTATGATCGTACACCTATTGAATGAACTTGATAAGACACATAGAAACAGAATTATTTTTATTGTCTGTCACTTCGATTACGACAAGATGATCAAATTTCAAATCTAAATTGTTTATCCCCTTAAGACAGGAAGATTTCTATGGATAGATGAAATCATGAAAACTTTAATAAACTTAAAATTAACTGATTTTTATGAGCTTTAAATATTAATGTTTTTTATTTAAATATTAATGTTTTTTATTTAAATATTAATGTTTTTTTATTTAAATATTAATGTTTTTTATTTAAATATTAATGTTTTTTATTTAAATATTAATGTTTTTTTATTTAAATATTAATGTTTTTTATTTAAATATTAATGTTTTTTATTTTATTGCTGAGACCAGGGTAGGTGTCGTCCTGTGCTGAAGGAGAATATATTATTCCAATGCCTTAATTCAAACTTAGTCAAACCAGGCGTTTATGTGTGCGTGTGCGTGTGCGTGTGTTTATGTGTGTTTGCGTGTGTGCACTCGTGCGTGTGTGTGTGTATATATACATTAAACGGTGTCAGCACATGTAACACAACACGGACATACGCAAATATATTAAACACGCACATGCGAAAGAGCATGTGATGCGAAGTGAATCATCTCTTCCTTTCTCCTTTAAATAGATTCTCATGGTAACACAATTTCGATACCATGAAATATGCTACAGAAAAATCACGTTTTGAATTAAAAACGAAATTCGGTGAACAAATAGTGTTTCTATAAAGTCACGGAATTATATCGTAATGGCAATGACTGCTTTGAGTCGGCAGAAGAAGAAAATATAAACCAGAATTTGGCATTTAAAAAGGCAGGTGTTTTTCTTAATAGGCAAGGTGTTAAGTCTTTTGTGAGTTATATACGCGTGCGTATGTTGAATAATTGAATCACAGGTTGGAGGCGTTATGTTTGCGTGTTATTGTACAACATATGTGCTTAACTATGGGTTAAAAAAGATAAACTGAAGTTAGAATTCATGCTAGCGCACGCGAAATAAAGTAACTGTCGGAATTCAATCTTCAACATAACGAAAATCTCTATATATAAAGTTGTAGCCTCTGTCTGATTTTTTGTTATCGAATTTCTCCTAGGGTTTTGGAGATAGACTCCTATAACAATATATATTATGAAACTGCATTACCCAGGGTACTTGGATAAGTATATTTCATTTTGATCAAAGGGGTCCCTGGGGAGCACAAACCTCCAATATTTTCTCCCTTTCATTTAAATTAAATTTGAATTTGAACAAGGGAATGACTTCTAATCAAAATATAGAAGGAAAAAAAACAGAAGATGGCGGTCACATCGGCAAGATCAAAATGATGCAATATGGACGTCAAGTTGAGCAAGAAATCACCAATCAGTGGGTAGTCCCTGCTCATTCATTCACACAAACATGTTAGTTAAGTTACTTCAGGACATGGGTAATCAAGGCTCTCCACAACGTCCTCGCCTTTGTAACTCTAAGCAACGTTTGGCCATTTGACATATATCTTCGTACCTGCTCTGCTATTCATTCACGCAAACATATTAGGTAAGTTACTTCAGGACATCGGTAATTAAGGCTTTCCACAACGTCCTCTCCCTTGTAGCTCTAAGCAGTATTTGACTCTTTATCACCCCTTCTTGTCTCCGCTCTTCCATCCATTTACCCAAATTCATTAAAGTGATTTCATTCTTCCCTCAATATTTTTGTGAATATTAAATTTTGTAAGCCGTCCCTCCACATAATGTGCTCCAGAAATTTCAACTGTCTCTTCCAGAATTTTAAGTATGAGTGCCCTTTTAGTACCTGATTTTATTTTAGAACTTCTCAATAAAATTAAGAAAATACGAGAGAAGGGAAATTTAACGCGCATGGCAAAATGAGATCGAAAATAGGACAGGAACAGTGCGGGTTCGTCAAAGACACTGAAAAAAGGAAAGCGATATTTATGCTCAGAATATTACCAGGAAGAGCAATTCAATTGCAGAAAGACGTATGCCTGTTTTTTATAGATTACGCTAAGGCGTTTTATAAAGTACGCCACAAAGATCTGTTGGAATTGCTCAGCAATTTTGCCATTTTTAGGAAAGATGTTAGAACAATGAAAAACCTATACTAGCAGCATACAGATAGAAAATGAGTTTAGCAAATATACAAAAATAGAGAGGATTGTAAAACAAGGATGTGTCTTCAAACCGGACTTATTCAACCTATACAGTAAGACGATTCTGAGAAAATGAAAAGTCCTACCAGGATTCATTATTGGCGCCCACAACCTTAACAACATACGCTATGCAGATGACACAGGCACGATAAACATAAAAATTCCTAGCGAAGGTAGTGAAGGGAAGTGGTTTCGTTTGTTTGCTTTCTTTCGTTATACGGCATATTAACAACTCAATGGGTTCTTTAATTAAAATTTTTATTGCTGGTATTTTTTTTCCAAAGTGTATAGCTGATAATATTTTCTAAAATGTATTGGTGGTAATAATGTATTGCTGGTAATAATACTTACTTAAAAAATTCATTGCTGGTAATAATTTTTTACAAAATATTTTTGGTATTAAAAACTATATTTATACTCTCATAGTGTTTTGACCCCAGTTTGGGGGTTAACTATTAGCCCATAGTTGGGACCCTAATAGGTGTTACCGCCCCGGGTCCGGGTGAACTTGGGAACACCAGCAATTAAGAGGTGGTTCCAAGCTCCTAAAAACACCATCTGATCAGAGGTCTTGATGTCGGATGGAGTTTATCGTCATACACTGTTTGATAGGAGCAGCAAAGTGGAAAATTTTTGTGGACTAGCTGAACACCCCCATGAGACAGATTGGACTAACTCTATTTAAACAGCACTCCCTCTTAATGAGCAAGAAGAGTCAACGTATACTTTCTACGGGAAATTTTTGCTCGAGCCTCTGGACTCAGAACGTTCCACATAAAAAACCGTCTTGTGGGGAGGTCTCGGGTAAATACCGAAGAAACAATGATTGATCGTCTCTCTGCCTCCAGGTGGAGAGGAACCCAGACGAGACTTTGCCGAAGGGGAGAGTCTTGTCTCGTGAGATAGACAGCTACCCGAACACGTGTAATTTTTTGCCAGATCGTATGCGCTCGGAAAGGGTAGCATTGCTCTACATTTTGGCCTTGTAAAGAGAGACACAAGAGTCAGTCGTTCACTTTTGAACCGACTGCTCGGTTGAATTCTCTTCCTACGGACGGGAGGAACCCGAATGAGGCTAAGACAGTGAAGAAAGAGAAAGAATATAATCATATAGATGGGGATAGGGAAATAATAGAGAGAAACAGAAGGGAGAGAAAAGAAGTAGATAGAGAAAGATATAAGAGGAGCATCCTTCTGTAGAACTACATCTCCGTCACCTCGAGTCTCTTCTTCATTTTTGAGGAAATCCTCCAACATTCGCTGCCGTAAAGATGGACAGATGTCACGTAATGCGGCATGTGTTTGAACCACCTCAAAACCCTTAATCCTTTACTTTATTACTTAGCCCTGACTGTGAGTACAGAAAGTAGACCGAGAAGAAAGAGAGAGGGAGAGTATATAATCATATCGGTGGGCATGTGAAATGGTAGAGAGAGTAAGACGGGGGATAAAAAGAAGAGTGAAAGAGAATGAAGAGAAAAAATGTGTGAGGTTGAGAGAGACATAGATAGAGTGAGAGGGAGGGAGAGAGAGACAAAATTGGAAAAATGAGAAGGAGCAATATGAAATTCTGGGAAGGAGCGAAACGAAACAGAGATGTTGAAGTAACGAAGAAAAATAAGGGTGTGGAGAGAGAGATTGACCGACGAGAAACGAAGATTGGAAGAGTGAAAGAGTAGAGAGAGTGGGGGGAAATGGGAGAGAGTGAGCGAATAGAAACAAATATTGACTTAGGGAGAGAGAGTGAAGAAAAACTCGGGAGGTGGAAGTTGAAAGGATGTAAGCAAAACAGACAGAAAAAGAAATAGGGAGAGGGTGTGAATTGGAAAAAATGGAGGAAGTTGAGAGGGAACTGAGAAAACTGAGTGGTAGGGGGAGTGTTGGAAAATGAGTAGAAAGAGGAGAGACCTTGTCGATATCACCGGATTAGAGAATATTGAAAATATTTTTATATTACAAATATCTGGGTTTTTTTTCTATATTACCAACAGATCAATATTTTAATCCTCTTACCCTCTGTCATTTGATATAATCACCACAAACTGATAGGAAACGCATTTATCACGAGTGAAAAGAGAGAGAGAGAGAGAGAGAGAGAGAGAGAGAGAGGAGGGAGCGATGGGAGAAAGTAAAAGTTAAAAAGAGTGAAAGAAGAGACAAAAGAGAGTGGGAGAACGAACGAAAGAAAGAAAGAAAGAAAGAAAGAAAGAATGAAAGAAAGAAAAAGAACAAAGAAAGAGCAAGGAAGAAAGAGAAAGAAAAAAGCAAGAAAGAGAATGAAAGAAAGAGAGATAGAAAGAAAAAGGAAGCATGAAAGAGACAGATTAAGAATGATAAAGAGTGACAGAGAAAGAAAAAGCACAAAAGTGAGAGAAAAAAGAAAGAAGGAAACAAAAAGAAAGGGAGAAAGTAAAAGAAAGAGGAAAGAGAAAGAGATGCGAAAGAAATAAAGAAAGAAAAATCATGGAAGAGAGTAAAATAGAAAAGAAAGAATTAAAGCGCAAGAAAAAAAGAAAAAATGACACGAAAATGAAAGAAAGAACGAAAGAGAGAACGAAAGAAAAAGAAAGAAACAGAAAGAAAGAGAAACAAAAGAGAAAACAAATAAGAAAACAAAAAGAAACGAACGAAAGAGAAAGAAAAAAGAAAGAATGAAAGAAAGAAAGGAAGCAGAAGAAAAGGAAAAAAAGAAACAAAGTCATAATTTCCTTTGTTTCTTTTTTCAATGGCTATTTTGTACTTTACGTTCAAGGTTCACTGTAAATAAAGAAATTGCGGTATTTTGTATACTTTTCTGATACGCATGCGCACCACTTTTGATTCAGTAATCTCGATGATTGAACGAAGTACAAATATCAATCAATCTGCCACTCTTATTTCTTCAATATGACATCTCTGTTTTATTATCTTAAAAAATATATCAGCTATTATGTAGCAGTGGTTTTAAGCATTCTTTACGAGCTCTCAGCATGCGATATTTGGGTTTAAGCTTCGTTACAAACTAGCCCTTTACATTCAATTTTTCACAATTTTCCCTAGCATTCAACATGTGTAGCGACCTGCTTTTGTTTAAAAAAAAAACAGTAATATAAAGGAAGTAATAAAGTAATGAAGTGTCTATGGTGCCCATGGCAGACACAGAAAGAAAGTAAGGAAGAGTTTATCGTGTCCATGGCAGACACAGAAAGAAAGTAAGGAAGAGTTTATCGTGTCCATGGCAGACACAGAAAGAAAGTAATGAAGTGTCTATCGTATCAAGGTAGCAAAGTAAAGCGCGAAGAAAGGACTGACCATCAATTGTAAGAAAACAAAATCAATGATTGTCGAGTAACGAAATGGAGATGTCAAAATCGAGTCAGTACAGAAATTTAAATATCTGGGAAGATGATGAGGAAAAATGTGATACCGAAGTCCGAAGGGATATAGGAATAGAGAATGATCCATCCAAAAGCTAAACAAAGTATGGGGGAAAAAGACAATTTTGTAACAAACAAAAGAAAGGAGTACTGGATTGCAATATAATATAATATAATCAAGCAGACGCGGAAGTTCAAATATCTGGGAAGCGTTCTGACAGAGGACGGTAAATGCGACACTGAGATCCGTTAGACGTATTGGGATGGCCAAGGACGCATTCCAAAAGCTGGGCAGAGTATTACGAGACAGGAGAATTTCTTTGGTAACGAAGAAAAGAATACTGAGCTGTTATGCTTACTTACCTTTCAACTTCCCCCTCCCTGTTCCTCTTCGCTCCCTCTTCCTATGTCATTCCTTGTTTCTCTTCGCCCGCTTTCTCCCATTCCCTCTTTATCTATCTACTTCTTCACTTTCTCAGTTTCTCGTCGGTCACTCTCCCCCTCTCTATCTCTCTCTCAAACTCACACATTTTCCTTTTCATTCTCTTTCACTCTCCTTTTGTTTCTTTCTCTCTCTACTTCTTTTCTCTACCTTCTGTTTCTCTTTACTATTTCCCTATCCCCAATGATATGATTATATTCCTTTCTGTACTCACAGTCATGGCTCAGTAATAATAAAAAGGGATTAAGGGTTTTGAGGTGGTTCGAACACATGCCTCATTACGTGACATCTGTCCTTCTTTACGGCAGCGAATATTGGACGATTTCCTCAAAGATGAAGAAGAAACTCGAGGCATCGGAGATGTGGTTCTACAGAAGGATGCTAAGGATATCATGGGCCGAGCGTGTGTGCAACGATGAGGTCTTAGAGAGGATACAAACAATGAGGAGGCTTATACTTAACATCAGGAAGAGGCAGCTGAAGTTCCTGGGACACATAATGATGAAGGAGGGCCCGGAGAATCTGATAACTCAAGGTTGGAAATGAAGGAAAGAGAGACAAGGGAAAACAATGCATGACATACCTAGCGGGCTTAAGCAAGTGGATGGCAGAAGGTGGTCTGTGGGAGGTGGCAGAGGGAAGGACCTTGTTGAGAGCTTCAAGGGATAGAAGGAGGTGGAGAACCATGATCGCCTACGTCCTGAAAGGACAAGGCACATAGAAAAAGAAGTGTACAAATAAAGTTAACTTTGAATTTGAAATATTTTTTAGCTTTTTTTTGTGTAGTCTCCCCTTATTGGTAAATAATTAAATGTTCTATAAATTGGAAATGCTTGATCTTGAGAGTAACAATCGCCTTTGGCGACTTTTAAACTAATGTCTTTAATTTTTAATTTATTTTTGTTTCGTTTCAGACCGGTTCCCTTCCAGTTGCGATATCCGGGCTGACGCCATTTCCAAATGCTTTCTACAATCTCCCCGAGAAAATGCCACATACACGCTCTAGCCGCCCTTGTTACTTTAACGGCAGGCTCTTTTTTCCTTCACGTTCTCACTAACGGCCCACCGTATCGATCCGACAGCCATGGATACTTGGAGTCAATCAAAGAAACCTATAGTTATTACCGTCGGCACCGGCAACGTGTCAACCCGCTTGACTTCACCTACCCTATACCTGGTACGGACATCTGTCGGGATGGAGCTCCCTTCTTCCTCATCCTGGTCATATCCTTGCACTCCAGACGAGCCGAACGAGATGCTATCCGATCAACATGGGGAAGCATTTCCCGCGGTAAACATTGGCCACGGGGACCCGCCGGAAGCTTGCCTCCGGACACGCCTCCAAATCTCATCACGAAAGTCGTCTTCCTGTTCGGGAAACACTCCAACAACTCATACAATCGAGAGCTACTTCACGAAAGTGCTCAGTACAACGATGTCGTACAGGCAAACTTTACCGAAAATTACCGAAATCTGACACTCAAAGTGCTTATGGGACTTAAGTGGGCGCTTAAGCAATGTGCCGAAGCCGAATTTATTTTGAAGGTCGACGATGATACTTTCGTTAATGTTCCTATGATGGTCGATTACGTGATCTCGAGGGATTACTGGGAAAAAACTATAATGGGCTTTATAAATTATAAGCCCTTTCCTTTCCGCTATTACACAAAGTGGCAAGTCAGCTGGGAAGAATACCCATATTTTCGTTATCCTTCGTATGTTTCTGGAAATATTTATTTGTTTCTTTCCCTGACGGCCCACGACCTAATGGATGCTGCAGAATATCTCCCGTACGTATCGATGGAAGATGTCTACATTACCGGTATTCTGGCCGAGGTGGTCCGGATGAAGTACCATCCAATCCCGCGTAAGTTGTATAATCAGAAGGAACGGGCTACAGTGTGCGAATTGGCAACGAACAAACGTATTGCAAGCCATTCGATCACGGCCCCATTGCATTACAACGTATGGAGAGCAATGCTGGACAAGACATGTAGTGGAGCAGAAAAACTGTTATAAAAAAAAAAAATGGAAAACGAAGAAATCGTGTAGCGCATGCGCTTATTACTTTTAAACTGAATCGCCATATTGTTTCTATTTTGCTTACTCACTTAAGAGAAATTAAAATAAAACAAAAAAAGATCATTAAAATTGCGATAAACAATTAAAAAAAATCAATCATTCTAATTACTTCTTTCATAAACAATATCCTTTCAGATGGATTATCTTCTCTACAAAAGAGGTCCCAAATCTTCCAGAGTTTATCTATTATTCATACGCTGACCAGTTATTCGAATCTATTATTAAAAAGGACCTGATTATTTCTTTACCATCTTTTATGACTGTGTTCTAATTCTGACTGACATTTTTATTCCCATTCTTTATTATAAATATTTAAAAACTTTCGATAATTTTGCAATGAGACGTCATCAATCCAAGAATTGGTCCGCTTATTTATCTCATTCTTTGTGTTGCTTTTCCTGTTTCCATACCATCTCCGCAGATCCATTTTACAGGGTGCGGCAGAAATACCTCACACATTTTAAAGGTTGACAAAAAGACCAATGTAACAGATGTTAAAAAATTATTCCACTGTTGTTTAAATAAAGGGCTATAGATTTCATTCGTTTTATTTTAAACATAACATTCTCCCTATTCGCTATACAATGTTGTAGACGATTTCTAAAGTTTTCCATCACCCGGAAGTACGAGCGGTTTGAGGTGGCTTTCTTTTAAGCGCTGAACTTGTGGCCCTGAAAATTTGAATCCCTAGTAATATCGATCTTCTATCCGGAACAGCATCATTCCGACATAACATGAAACGAGCACAAAAAAAAACTCTGTGTTGCAATTACAGATTCTCCAGTGTTAAAAAAAGTTTCAACAACAAACGCACGGTGTGCAACTGTCCAAGCCATGATGTTAATTGATTGTATCTATGAAAACATGGTAATTAGCGAGATGAAGACACTATTGCCACTTGCTTAAGTTCACTAGCACCACGCGGGTCACAGTTTAAAATGTAGGAGGTATTTCTGCCACAGTCTGTACAACCTAATTCAGAGGTATAATCCATATGAAAAAAAAAAAAAAAAAGTAAGAGAGTCTCATTTTATCGGGTAGTGCAAAACAGAATACTATCATCAATAGAAGAATATGGTGTCAATTATTCTGATCAGACCAACCTCACAGCAACGCGTATAACGCAGGCAATTCCATATTTTGGTATTTGGTGTTGCTAATTATAATCTTTTCTTTTCCTAACAAAGAAATATATACTAGCCCGACTTATACAGTTATTCTTAAGGTTGTCTTACGCAGTTTTTTTTCAGTGTTCTCCCACTCCAGCGGTGCTTCCGAAAATATTACCTTTATCCATGGACTATGATCCCATTTCTCCTCCAGGTACGGAAACACCTTCTACGGATTCTACACTTGAAGAGGACCGTGCGCTATGGTAGCACCCCCCCCCAAAAAAAAAAGCAGGCAACAAAAAGAATGAGATCAATACACGAAATAAATCTTGGAAGAAAAAAACAATGTTGCGATCTTTGAGCCTGGAGATCATAGTCGTCGTTACATTTTTGTGTTTTGGTTGTGTTTGTGGACTATATCTGATAACAGTTGTCATTACCGATCTCTCATAATGTTCTCTCTAGTGTGTGTGTGTGTGTGTGTGTGTGTGTGATGGGGAAATATTTTAACATACATTCATTTAGGTGTTACTCGAATTTGGAATCAATTTTAAATATACATACGCCTGTTCTTTTTTTTTATTATTCGAACACATTTTCATGCATAACATTGTAGGTGATTAATACTTGATTGAACAGACGAGAAAATGTTATCTTGAGTGATGTGAATAAATACTGATAGATTGATCAAATCATTCAAACTTTCTTGTTTTTGTTTAATCAAATATCAATTACCTAAAAGTGTTTATTTGGGTGTTTTTTCCAGGCTGTGTTATTGTGTTGGTTTATTATACACTTTGTTCGGCTTCGTTTTTGTTTTTTTTTTATATCTATTTTGCTGTCGGTAGATTGGTAAAAATTTTACAGTCAATTTAATCAATGAGAAAATGGAGAGTTGAGTTATCGAATTAATTTATTATTATTATTATTATTATTATTATTATTATTATTATTATTTCCTTTGATTTTTGGTGTATACTCATTTGTCTCCGGGTCACAAGAGACCCAAGGTAAAAAATAGCTTCATGACATTTTCCACTTATCATTTTTGTAAAAAAACAAAACAAAAAGCCCCCAAAAACTAATATCAAGCACATTTTACAAAGGTAAAGCTCTTCGTAATGTGTGAGCTGTACTTGTGAGAACAATTTTTTGTATTTCTTTAAGGCGTGGGCTACCAGGAATCCCTTCAATGTGTCTATCGGATTTTTCAAATCAATCTAAGGGCTCCAACTACAATTGGAATTATTGATGTCCTCATGTGCCGCATTTTTTAGATTTCCATTTCAAGATCTTTGTAATTTGATCGTTTTTTTTTGGAAGATCTTCAAAGATACATTACAATCTGCAGGAACTGCCATGTCAATAAAACAAAACACTTTCTGTTTTTGTGGTCTTTAAACACGATGTCTGGGCGATTAGCTTTGATTGTTCTGCCTGTGTGTATTTTAATGTCCATAAAATTGTTACAGGTCCTATCTCTGTAGCCGGGTTTGGGTGATTGTTCATACCGGTTTCTTGCAGTTTCCTTCCCGTAAAAGTTGGATATTGCATGTATTGGCCCACTCTATCATGCCGAGATTAATATTCAGTGGGTGCTAACACCTAAAACCTAAAAAAAATATTATTATTATTAGTAGTAGTAGTAGTAGTAGTATTAGTAGTAGTAGTAGTAGTAGTATTACCAACAGAATTCAAAGAAATGTGCTTATCAAAAAGAGAATGCAAACACGGTACCCCAAAGTCAAAAGTGAGGTGCTAAATCAGATGTTAAAAATGGAGGGAGGGAATCAGACGATAGGCTTTCAAAATTTCAGATTCTATATTATTAATTAGATCCTCGTCGAAAATGAATATATTTTAGATTTATTAGTTTTTTGTAAACATTTTTGTTTGGATTTTAAATGCACATTTTTTTTATATATCACTCATACTTGTTTTCTGGAATGGGACCGAAAGACTTTCTTTCGTATATAAAATTTACATAAAAGATTAAGAAGCTAGTTTTCTTATTTAATTTGAAAAAAAATAATGACAGTATTGTTCCAGACAACAATACTGTCCAGCTCAGTCGTTTTGGATAGTCTGGGGTCCAAGAAGTCAAATTTAGTTATCTGTTTAGTTCCTAGTTCATGCACAAAGTGAGAGGCGTATGAAGGTATATATTTATATCTATTTAGGCAGCAACCTTTTAAACATCTTTAATCCCTTTAATCTATATTTATATAGCAGACAAGGAAGATGTAATTAATTTTTTATTTAGTTTTTCCAGCTTCCTTACATTTTTCCGTACAAGACTGTGTTTCTTGTCACAAATCAATTGCCTATATTGGACATAATACCACCTTGAGTAGACGCTTCATGTGTCACTTATCAGACCAATGTGCTATAAAAGAACATCTATCAACCGGCAATTTAAAAGAACCCTTAAGAAAAATCCCGGTCGAAAACACTAAAATTCTATATATTATATATTATATTATCAGAAACATTTCGCTATTAGAGAGGCTCTGTATATCAAATATTTATCTTCTATTATCAACTTTACAGCGGAAATGGAGTGTTAAAAGGTTTTTAAAAAGCCGCGCAACACATAAAGGCTCGAAATGAACGCTGATATTCAAAAACATCACAAAAATAAATTACAACATAACAGTCAAAACACGAAGAAAAATTAATAACACCAAAGATAAAACACTCTTCAAAATGATTATTGAACCTGCCGAAAGCGTTTGAGACAATAAAAATTATAGACAATTTTTGTACTCCTTTGTTACTCTTATAAAGCGGAAAAACGTAATGATGCCGTATTTAATGAAAGAAAGAAATACATATATATATATATATATATATATATATATATATATATATATATATATATAGGTGCGATAGATAAATTGCCGTCTAAATTAAGCAAAATGAAATAACACTGACATCTCATTTTAACAGATATATTTGACAAAATGACAAAAATATCTGGAAATACTAAATCGCAATTGGCTTCAACCACGGCCTCGAGATGACTTTGGAATCTTCAGCAACTCTTCTGGGCGGTCTCCTTGTTTAAGTTGTGGAATGCTGCCGTAATCTTTGCCTTCAGTTTATCTTTGGTGTTACAGTGAATTTTGTTGATCTCTCGCTCAACTGTGTCCCACACATAATCGAGAGGGTTGTAATCTGGGGAGGTAGGTGGCCAGATGTAAGGTGTGATGTCTCACAGCCATCACTAGATTCTGTTTGTTTGTGTGGCATTAATTCCAGCAGCCACCTTGTTGACCCAGGGCAGCATTACCTCCTCAACGTATATGATGTGGGCCTCTGTGTTGAGTCTGAGGCAGTGTGTGAAGATAAATGGAGGCATATCGTCGTCATCACTAGTAATAGACTCATTAAGCTCTTTCCGAATCCTCTGGACTGTTCTCAGATTGACACAAACACTCTGGAATGTTCGTATTGGAGTTTCCGGCGCGAATGACAAGCAGTACAACATGCCGTTTCCAAACTTCTGGCGGAGTGAATTGCGTCGTGGTGTTCTTTTTTGTCACAGACGGTGCCCAACTTACCCTACTATACTGGGCAGTGTATAAAATAAAAAACAAACAACGCGCATGCGCGAAATTAAAATATAAAATGGCGACAATTTAACCATCACCCCCTCTCTCTCTCTCTCTCTATATATATATATATATATATATATATATATATATATATATACATACATACATAGATGCAATACATACATACATACATATACATACATACATACATACATATATATATATATATATATATATATATATATATATATATATATATATATATATATATATATGACCCCCACTTATATCGCTCTGATGGATGTGTTTAATTTTTACAAAAATTGAACCGGAAATGGCTTCAATACAGATTTAAAAAAAAAAAAAACAAAAAAAAAAAACAGTTCGTAATTCACTGGACATTTTTCTAAAACCTCAAAAAGTATTTTTTTTAATAATTAAAGAGATGATGACGCGCTTTCGTAGACATACCCAGAGGTATGTCGACATAGAAAAATTCCCCACTATTTTAGATATATAAAGTTCCTTTACACGAGGTTCGGGGATCTCAAGGCGTGTAATATCTTTCTTAATGAAAAAAAAGAAAACTATTTTTTAAAAAAAACAAATTATTTCTTTTAGAAATTCTTGATGGGAAGATTTCAAGTGATGCCTGTAAAGCCAGACGGGGCATAGGAAACCCTGGATAACTATAATAAATCAACATATTGATCAATATATTCAAATTTCCGCAAATTGTCGGTAGCGACCTGTATATACACACGCAGACTTTATAGGCCGAATTCGTGGTTGAGATCGCATATTGGCAGCGGATGAAAGGCAGGATTTAAATGCTAATTTTCAAAGCTCTTTCTATTTGGAAGATTGACGCAAACTAAGCTTTGCTTTGCCTAGTACAATTAGCTGGTGTTCGGAAACGGTCACCCATCGAAATACTGAACAAGTGGACGCTGCTTATCCAGACGAAAACCTGTACTTTTTATCACGACTGTGATTCAACCTCATCTGGCCTTGTCTGAGTAAGCAACGGCTAGAAAATTTTTATGCGTACACAGATTATCACCCACATTTTTATGACATATTCGCACTAAACTAATTGCAAGCAAGTACTCACCTGATCACGTTTTCACTTTCACAACAGTAAATTCAGTTACCACCCCAACACAGGGTTTGATTGATGAGTAAGGTCTCCAACCGCGTAGCGGCGCTAATAGTGGAAATAGTATGATAAGGCAAAGCTGAATACACATATTTCACTGGGGCATTTCAAAGCCAATATCTGCTCGCTTTATTTTCGATACCCAAATCGTTGACGAACAAAATTTCAATGGATTTTTTAAAAATTCGATATCATTTCTTATTACTATAAACGGTATTTTAAATGAGAGATCCCCCCCAAAACAAACAAACAAACAAAAAAAAAAAAAACCGATACATATTTTAGTATACCCTATTTAATTTTAGGAAGAATTTCCAAAACAATGTGTTTTTAACGTAAAAAAATACACTAAAATTGTCCATACTAAACTTTAGCACATCTGCTAACGAAAGTAAAACAAAATTTTTAACTAAAATTTCGAACGTGCTAGAAAGGGTTAACAAATTAAAAAATACTTTGATTTTTCCTCTTAATAATAGCATAAACCGTTTGATGATAAAACTTAGTTTTTATCAAGATTGGGGACATTTTTCATCATGCTATGATCTTTTTTAGAAAACTTTTGAAGATACCTATTGTAAATGTTGCCTTATCATAGTTTCTCGTGATTTAATTGGTAGAGCAAACTTGGGATAAAAGAGTAGTTTCTCTTATGGAAAAAAGCGGGGGAGATATTTCAGTGTGCCCACGTCGCTGCCGAATGTCAACGTTTAAAGTAGGTTTCACGGCAATACATTAGAAAAATTGCTGAATCCCTCTCGGCTCTTCCCCTTTTGGTGACGCCTCACGCGCCAGGCAATGTTCCCAGCCCACTTCCGAAGGAGAGGTACAGCCTGAATAGGATGCTTCCTCTTGGGGGCTTGAGCTTCTCTGATGGAAAAAGGGAATTCAAGTATGATTCCTATCGGAAGGCGTAATTTTCGCTATTGAAGACTTTTGGGGTTTAGGAGGGATAACAAAAAGACAAACTTTACTAAGTTCCACAAAGGATAGGAAATTGTGGAGAGACATGAACGGCAACGTCTTGAAGGGACACGACGCAAAGAAGAAGAAGAAGAAGAAGAAGAAGAAGAAGAAGAAGAAGGGCTTTTCGAAATCTAGGTTGATGGACATTAATTTCATTGTTTAAAATAATAGGGATATCAACTGAAACGCGTTTATATTAATAAGAAATAATGTCGGGTTAAGAAAAAGGACGTTTTTTCCATGACACCGCTATTTATTAATTACCTTTCCTCCTCGGCAATGTTTATTCTTTTAAAAAGTGATGATGAAAATTGAAATAAGACCTAATTATATGAAAGTGATTTTGTACATTTTCTTTGTTCTTGAGAACTGACAGCAAAAATAATAAACTATTTGTTTGTTAGATTGTTTATTGGAAGGGTTTTTAAAACATTAGCTAAATGCCAATCGATGGGAATGTTATAAAATGGTAAATAATAAGGAGTTCCTTAACGTTGGTTCACATATTATAATAATTTGGTAAATGTTTATTGAATTTTTATGAATAAAAATAATGTTTTCATTTCTTTATAAATTGTAACTGATAAATATTGCATTGCATTCGTTTTATTTTTATAGTTTTTAGAATATTGTAAATATAAAATTATTCTTGTAAATAATCTAATAAATAAATAAAGATTAATATTTTGTTATCATTTGTCAAAAGCAAAAAAAAAAAATGTATAAATTCACTTTCATTATATGTTTAGGTTTTATTGCAATAATCGCTTTTTAAAAACAATAAACATTGCCGAGGAAGGAAGGTAGTTAAAATAATAGCGGTGTCGTGGGAAAAAACGTCACTTTACTTTTCCAAGTTTCCCAAAAATTTATTTAAAAATTACTAAATAAAGCTAGCAAGCATCGATTTCCTAGAGAGATGTATGCATTACTTACGCAGGTAATTGAGTTTTGCCTTATCATGACTTCCTGTAGTCTAATTGGTCGGATGCACTGCGACTGTACTGCACCAAATAGTGAACTTAAAAATATTTTTGAGCGCTGTAGCTGTATGAGTGATACAAAATATCCTTGAGACACTGAAATATAAGTGTATCTGCTTTTAGTATTCAATACAATGTGGGTGAAAAGACACTTATACTTAGAATCAAAAAGGGAGAATTGAAACTTTTAGGGCACATAAGTGGGCTTGAATTTAGAATTCACTGAACGTATTGAAGGTCAGAGGGGGTCACCTCGGCGTGGTGTAATGGTTAACAAGCTTGTCTTGCTAGAACAGTTACAACTGAGTAGTGTGTTCGATCCATACTAGGTGCCCCATACTTTCGTCCTTGTGACACCTCTAAGCTATACTGAGAATAGCGGAAAGCAGCGATTTCTCTTTCCTGGGCTGTCGAGCTCCACCATCCCAATGCAGCTGCTTATGAGGCGCCAGTTGTCCGCCATTTTCCGGCTTGGTGCTGGACTTAACTGCCAGAGTCTATTTGATTGCACCACTCACAAAAGTGCGAAATCTGTCATGTCTGAAAGTGTATTCAGTAGTATATAAAGTTTAGTAGGCAGCTGTTTATCTCGCGAGATAAAGGTAGCGCTCAGTTTGGTTAAAATTCAGTACTTGAGTTATCTCTGCAGGCTGCAGACCTGGGTGATGGTATATGGCGGCCGTGCACTGTACAGACTATATACTCCACTCTCGTCCGTACTGACAAGATCCAAAGGAATACAGGGTATTACATTTGGGGACGGCTTTGTAGTAGGAAATGCCGCAAATTGTCAGTGTTGACAGTCAGCCGTTGTTTTATTAAATTTAGAATCATAATTTACAATATTTTAAGTTACAATATTTTGAATGCTCTTAAAACTATTTTTCTATTGCTTTTTGCTCTCCACCGTATTTCTGTGTCTCGCTTGATAGAAATCTTAAACTCACGGGTAAGCGGGTGGTGTTATGGATAGCAGCTAGGAATGATAAGAAAAAAGAGAGCCGGGATCGAAATATCAGTTGAGTTCCTCACATTTACTTATACACAAATACACTTGGGAAACTTATTAATTCGTCTCTCTTTTCCATCAGATATGGGTTAAAACGTAGAATTAGTAAAATCATTGTTATCTCCTAAAATTGTTAATGCAATATTCACTCGCAAAAATAATTTTTCTTACAATCTAAAAATATGTTTCGGCTTTAAATAATACCCAAAGAGTTCATAAAGCGTAAAAAAATTCCATCATTCAACCCAGTTCATCCCAGTGTGGTGTTGAATAGGTAAAGAATTTATTAAATGGCTTCAGCTATATCAAAAAATGGTAGTAGTAATAATAAGGTGGGAGGACTATTTATGGATAGGGCACATCTTAAAAAATTACTATTTTTTTAAAATTCGAGTACGAAACTGGAGCTAGAAGATATTTTAGTAAAATTCCCAAAAGAATAGAGTTAATTCAACACTGTTTTTATCTGTCTGGCTTCGTGGTAGAGGTACCCTTTGGCTCAAAAAAGTGATTTACCGAAAAAAAAAAAAAAAAAAAAAAAAAATTTTAGGTTCAATTTATGTCAAAGGGAATTTTTTGTTTTTTTAGTAGGAATTCTCACTTTAGTACGGTTGTTATTATTTTCAATGTTTAATTAAAAAAAAGAAGAAAAACTGGGTTAGAAACTCAAACACGTTTACGACCCGTTAAAAGTAACGTTTATGGCAATAAGAAATAATGTCGGATAAAAAACAACCTTTCAAAAATTACTGTTGTGTATATTTCGAATATGAAACTGAAGCTAGCGGATATAGATTCGTAGAAGACACAAAGAGAAATATGCTTTCGTTAATACAGATCACTCAAACCTGACTCCGTTAGGCTGGCTCCGAGGCCGAATTGTTAGAGGCCCATTGTGGTTCATTTTTTATTTTTGTGTAAGAGAAATAAGTATGCTGATATGATAAGAATCGCACTAAATGTTTTGAAACTTGTTTTATGCAGAAATGAATTTGCAATAGTGGTTCGTGTCGGAATTTTCTTTGAGCCTTAAGAATTCAAATATTGTCAGATCAAAATATTAAACAAGAATTTAGAATGGATAAAAAAGAAAAGAAAAGGTAAACAAGTAATTATCCAAGTTTTACAGCGAGAACAATCAGTTTTTCTATTACTGGTGTTAATTAATATCAGTAAAATTTATCACTTATTGTAATGACAAAGGTACGCAGGTGTAGGCTTTAAGGAAGTTTTATTCAACTGAGAATAAAAGGTTCGCATTATAATCCCAGTAAACAGAAATAGCTCTCTCAAAAAGGAGAGTAACAAATCAAGTGGAGACCACTCTTGGTTATTCATAACAATTATATTAAATATAAATATATTAATTTATATATTAAAAATATAGAAAACAGATCTTAAACTAAAATGTTCTTTGATTTTTCGTTTATATAAATGTTGGATTAAGTCCTAATTTGACATTATATCATTTTTAATACACTTGATTTATCTAAGACATTTCATTGAAACTATAAAATTTGTTTTATATGATTGGAGAACTTGCTTATCAATCAATCCTTGAGGAATCAATTTCACTCCTCTTGATATCAATTTTAATTTGTTATTTTTCTAAAACTAGTTTTATGGGACAGGAAACCTTGCATAACAATCAACCTTCGTAATCTTGAAATAAATTCCCTTCATTTTGATACCGGTTTCCGGTGACGGCCTTAAGTTTGCTGGCACCCCGGGTAAGCTGGAACTTCGCGCCCATACAAGTATAATTTTTTAAAATTTTCACAAGGAGATAAACTGAAAATATAGAATAACGATTTTATTACAATATAAAACTTAATACAAATTGATTCATTATCTTAGCTAAATCATTCATTATCTTACCAGACTTTCTAGCCTTTAGATCTGCAAATCTTTTCATGGCAATTATTACCCCTATCTTCTTTACAAGATCATTTTCTATTGACAAAATAGACAAAGAATTTAATCTGTCTTGAATCATGGACGACCGCAAGCATGTTTTTATAAGCATTAGTTTTGGAAGATCACAAACAAATGACGCGTCGGCATGATGGCGTCTTTGGCCTTGATGGCGCCTATGGCCTTGATGGCGCCCTGCTGGTTTCATTATTTTATCTGGTCTAAAACTTGTTTTATAGGACTGAAAACGTTACTATTCGATCAACCCTCGTAATTTTGAAGAGAAATAAACTAAATTCATTTTTATATCAATTTCATTATTCTATCTGGTTTAAAACAAGATTTATAGAACAAGCCTTATTTAACAATAAACCCTCGTATTTTTGAAGAGAAATAAATTTCCTTCATTTTGATACCAGTTTTATTATTTTATCTGATCTAAAAATTGTTTTATAGGAGTGAAGACGTTACTATTCAATCAATCCACCTATATTTGAAGTGAAATAAATTTCCTTCAATTTGATACCAGTTTCATGAATCTGCTTCGTCTAGAACTTGTTTTATTGGATTTGAGATCTTACTTATCAACGATCTCATAATTTTGCAGAGAAATAAATCTCCTTTTTTAATACCTTTTCATTGCTTTATCCGGTCTAAAACTTGTTTTATAAGACTTGGACATTACTTATTAATCAACCCTGTTATATATACCTACTTGCATCGATCCTCTCTTTCTCTTTCTCCATTTTATGAGCACGTAGTTTCTTAACATACAGACGCCTACCACTTATTTTGAAGACTCCACCATCAGCCATACACACAAACGTATGTCTATCCCTGCAGTTATTTAACGTTCTTTTTAAAGGATATCCTTTCTCTAAAAAAATTGTTCTTTTAAAGTCACTTTATTCGTTCTTATGTATTACTTACTGGCTTTCTCTCTGATTTGATTATAGGAAAATGGTAATGTTCACTTCCTCAAAACAGGCATTTAGGTATCCTCACGGGCTTTTAGCGAGATAGACACTCATGAAAAATATATCTAATTAACATATAAAAAATTAATATAATTTTATTAACTTTATATTATTTGGAAGATAAATAGAGAATATTCTGTCAGAACTTATTTTTGTCCAAAGTATAAAAAGAAAATATATATATATATATATATATATATATATGCGTTAAAAAATCATTTGTCAAATAACATAAATATGAAAATTATATATATATATATATATATTATATATATATATTCGAACTTATGACACCTGAATTTTTTTATAAAAATATGAAATCCAACCGATTATTGAAATTCAATAAAAAAACTGTTCTTATTTGCATCAATGACTGAATTTATTTATTCAAATTTCCTTGAAAACAAATAAAATTAATTTAATATTTGATATAAATAGAGCTTCTCATGGAATCTCAATGCTGTTTGATTGTAAATAAGTTATATATATTACAAAAGACGACTCTCTGGAGAATTAAAGATGAATTTAATTTTTTTACGAAAGGAAACTGTATTCCAAAATGGCAGCTTTAGCACTGCAAAATATTACTTTTTTTTCTAACAACATTTTGGATTTATTTCTTAAATTATATTTTAGACTTATGCCATTTTTATCACTTCAGATGTTATTTTAAGTGGATACCCATATTTGAGTAGACGCCCCATTTATGCTAAACAGCATATTTATTTTCTTCTATAGGTCTGAATATTCGAGAAATCTTATTAAATATAGATATGCGCCCTCCGACATCCAGTAAAAATAACGGTTAAAGCAGTAAAAATCTATCGGAGTAATAAATAAAAAAATCCATTACTTCTTTAGAAATTGCTTTGTTTACATTTGGATACGAAACTGAACAGATATGAACTTTCGAAAAACTGGGACGAGAAGAATTTCGCTTAAAGGCGCTATTCTGCCTACCTTGAGTCGGTAAAAAGCATGTCGAATCTATGAAGGCTTCTCCTGCAATGGGAGGTGCAGCCTCGAAATTATATTTCAGACATGCTATTTTCATCAATTTAAGCGTTATTTTTAGTGGATACCCAAACTGAAGTAGACGCCCCGCTTATTTTAAACATTATATTTATTTTCTTCTACGAGCCTGAATACTGGAGAAATCTTATCAAAGACATACGTACGCCCTTCGGTATCCACGAAAAATAACTTTTAAAGTGATATAAAATCTGCCAGTTTAATAAATTTAAAAATCTATTTTTTTTTTTAATTGATTTGTTTACGTTTGGATACGAAAAGTAGATAATCTGGGATGAAAAGAATTTTGTTTAAATACACTATTCAGCCTACATTGATAGACGACGCTCTTTGTGACCGTACGGTCTAAAGCACGCCGATCTCCGACGGTTTCTCTTGCAGAAAGGGACACAGGTTCGAATCCTGCCGGACGGTGCATGTTATTCTTTAATAAAATTTCTCGATAGACGAAAGTATAAATAATGTTAAAAACAAACAAACAAAAAAAACAAAAAAACGGAGCATCACTCAAATATGGGTATCCATTAAAAATGGCGGTTAAATTGATAAAGATCTGTCGTACTAAAAAATTAAAAGATCCATTACTTCTATAGAAATTGCATTGTTTACATTTGAATGCAATGTAAAAAGAAAAACATATTCATATTAAAACTACTTTTATAAAGATTTTTTTTAAATAATCGAATAAAAAATGTTTCGTTATTTTGGTTTTCTTTCCGCCCGTGATCACGACTTAAATGTTATGAAACAATAACCGTGTTTAAATAATCGATAAATAAAACACTCCATCAATAATCATTATCCGCTTGAATTTTGCTAGAACTTTTTGTCAACGAAAGGGTGTGAATTTAGCATATATAGAGTCTCTGTTCCTTTTTAAATATTCGCAGCTTCTCAGTATGATTGTGAAAACATTTCTTGATTGGTTCAGTGTTGACAGATATTTGTTATTCGACTTTCATTTGAACAGCCATAGTATGGAACGAGACAGCTTCAGATGCAATGTGTGTAAAATTTCGTGAGATTACGTAAAACGTTCGCATTTCCTGTACATGAAGCTGAGAACAATTTAAACAGGTTCTCTTTTTCTCAGTCTTGTATATAAATAATCATACGTCTAACCCCTCATATTAAAATGATCTCCTTTCCTTTCATCAACTCAAATTAACCACTGGTTTCCTCCTTCTTTATCACACAGATACCCATAAAACATATAGGTATATTTTCATGAGTTCATACATTTTATGTATTGCGTTAGATGCGCGTGTTAATGGCTATACGTGTAATCAAATATGCGTTAATTTCTAAACGTATTGTTCCTCAATCATTTTCATCGTATTACAATCACCTCACGTCGAATAACGACGAAAAGAAGTTAAAGGGAAGAAAAAAACGAAATTTAATGATAAATTATTTCGTAACCATCGGTATCGAATTATAGAAGGCAAGGTGAATTGTCTGACTCGTTCTGTACGAAAAAGCCAAATAGTTCATATAATTTTATTCGTAGTTTTATTCCAGCTTATTGTTGCTGCTTTTTATCACAAAGTTCTCTATCAATACACTCTTCTTCTTCTTCATTATTATTATTATTATTATTATTATTATTATTAATAATAATAATAATATTATTATTCATATTATTATTATTAATATTATTATTATTAATATTATTTATATTATTATTATTATTATTATCTATGAGATTATTTATTTACGAGTATAATTTTATATTTACATCATTCTAAAAACTAATGCAATTAAAAACATCGGCTAATTGCCAATTAATTCGAATTTTATAAAACAGTATATAAGGATTTCCTTATAGTTGGTTTAGATATTTTGATAATTTAGTAAATGTTTATAAATTGTTTTCAGAAATTGTTTTCGTATTTGTTTCTTTATAAATTTGTAAATAATAAATATTGCATTACATTGGTTTTAATTGCATTAGTTTTTAGAATGCTGTAAATATAAAACTGTAATTAAACAATCTAAGAAATAAACAGTATTTAATATTTTTGTTGTAAGCAAAAAAGAACAAATATGTATAAGTTCACTTTCATATGTGTAATTTTTATTACAATTCTAATCATCGCCTTTTGAAACGATAAACATTGTCGAGGGAGTGAAGATAGTTAAAATAAAAGCGGTGTCATGGGAAAAATTCTCCTTTTAACACACCATTTTTTGCAGTCTATATTTGCCAGACAGTTTTTCTTAGAAAGTTATTGAGCATATTATAATATGCTCAATAGCGAGAATTTTTCTGTGTATTTGAGAGGTTCTTACGAACACGTTTTTTTTCTTTATCTGAGATAGTGATCAGTTTGTTAATGTGTGAATCAATAATCATTTTAATCGTTCCTAGTACTCCTAATATTATTGGAAAAGTGGTTGTATTTAATATGCCATTATTATTATTGTTATTATTATTATTATTATTATTATTATTACATGTTTTACTCCAACTTAACTTATTGTTACTTTTTATCGCAACTCTCCTCCTCAGTATTGTATATTTCTTTTGATTTTAAGAAATTATTTAAAAGAGTTCTTCTATGTAAGTGAACAATACACATTAATACAATCTTTTGTCTACCAGTATTCTTTCTTAATCATTCCCAACACTCCTTCAACTACTGGAATAACGGTTGTGTTTAAATACCACATTTTTGTAACTTCTATTTTCAGATATTTATATTTGGAAATTTTGTCAAATTCTTTTGCTGAAATGTTTTTTTTTAATCAGACATTATAAACATAAGATAGAATGTCTATTCGTTGAAGTTTTTTTTAAATTAATATTTATGGTCTATTGATTATTCGTGATTTTTATTACGAGTTTCACTTCAATTTACTATTCAATTTACTTTTATCACAGTAATCAAGGTTAAATTGTCTGACGGATAAAACAAGGTGAAGGGAGTCCAAACCATCGATAATACCGGGTCAGCCAGCCCTATTTGCACGTGAAAATTGATCCTCGGAAAAGCGGATTGGATCTCCGACTGATACAACAGCTATGAAGGCGGTGTCAGCAAGTGCCGTAAATATTTAACAGCCCCCGCCCCGTTCCGTAAATATTTGAATAAAAAAGAATTGTACCCCCCCCCCCCAGGGGATGTATGTGGCACAGGGCCGTGTTTACCGTGCGTTTTCCGAGCCCGTAGGCTCGGCCAAAAATATTCCCGTAGAACCCGCATAAACGGGTCCGGGCCTCTCTACCTCCCCGGACGAAACTTTACCCTTCGACTTCGTCTCGTCCTGGTTCCTCTCTGCTCAAGGCAGAGAGTTCGACAGTTGAACGGTTGAACGATTTGGAGGGCCGTAGAGCGCATCGGGGTTTTGAACATGACATGTAGAAATCCTAGTCGTCTACTGCAGTCTGGAAGTCTCCTTTTGTAACGGCCCCTCGAGCCACCGGATAACTACTCTCCAGTCGTGGGATTAAAATGTTATAAATCTTTCCCCCTGTTTTGAAAATATAAATTGACATCCAGTGTCCCCCAGTGCTCCATATTCCGCGCTTCCAGACTTGGGACAAACAGTCCTCTACGAATTCACTGATGAATTGCAAAACAATGTCTTCTTTGGACCCGAAGGACAACCATCGCTTTGACTCGGTACAGACTTCATTATTAAGATTTTTTTTTACTAGTTTTACTTCATTTTAATTATTGTCGCTTTTTGTCACAACACCCTGAAACAACACACACTGATATCCGATTCTATTCATTAAATAACCGGTTACATTAAATAAATAAAAAAATTATTCATTGAGCATTTTTGTCGTTAATATATATATATATATATATATATATATATATATATATATATATGGATATAATATTGAGAAAGATATTGTTGGGTTAACAAATATATATATTGAGTGACCTTGGTAGTATCTGGCCGTCGAAATGTGTCATATGCCTTCTTTCCGACACTGAAAAAGGAAAGCTGGTGTATGTTACAGTTTTTTTTCTCATTTTACAAGAGGTTTTGTCGAACCACACTTCAGGAATGTATGTTAACGGTGTCTACCCAAAGAATGCCTCCGTGAAGTCCGTGCTCCGCTGATTGGCTGTTCACATTAATTGGAGAATTAATCTAACATCCACTTCAGGGTGTAAGCCTAGTTGTGTCTCGAAGAAAATTTACTGCCTGGAGCATTCCTTGGGAATTTAACCACGATGGCGTTCTGTCATGAAAGTAAAAAGGAATCACTACCTTTATCAAAGAGTCTAATGCGATAAATATTCATTTAATTTTACGTTACTAACAGTCGGAAGGATTTCAAGACATAACATTTGTATAATTAGCGGAACAAAGATGTTATTGAAATGGCTTTTCCTATAGCGTTATTTTGGAGGATATATTTTATCAAGTCCTTACGACAATTACAGTATATGTGAATTTTTACACAAAACACACTCGTACAAAACACACACACACACACACACACACACACACACACATATATATATATATATATATATATATATATATATATATATATATATATATATATACAGTGCTGTCCGATAAAAGTGACTCACCTGATGTTTTACTTAAAGATTTTTTTGCCTATTGTTTTTGGAGTCAAACTAATTTTTAATCTTACTAATATAAAGACCACTTCCCGACCACCTAGTAAAAAAGCTCACTCACCCTAAGGTATTCTATTGATAATTATAATTTTGGATATAAATGAGATTTAGGGAAAACTCTCTGCAAAAAAAGTGACTCACTTATTTCCTGCAACCAGTAATCAATAGAAACATAACCGAACAGCTTTAAATGAAGAATAATAGAGGTATAATTTATTTATAATAGGTAATATAGTTCGAAATATTTAATAATCTATGGGTCCTCATTTATTTTGAATAACCGTTTCATCCCTTTTTGGCAAATCTCATCTCCAAGCATTGAATTCCATTCGGATATGAAATTCACAATCAAATCCTGCTCAACTGGTTTCTCGAGAGCCTGTACTTTATAATGCTCCATAAGTTTTCAATGGGGTTGAGGTCAGGAGATTGGGGCAGCCATGTCATAACACTCACCTGCTTCTTATCAAAGTATTCCTTCATCAATTTTGATTTGTGACAGGGAGCATTATCCTGCATAAAAATGAGCTTGATGGGGTCGATTTGCACCCTTTCAGCAGAAGAGAGCAGACAAGTCTCCAAAATTCTCTTGTACTTCTCACTCCTGAGGGTCTTTTCAATAGGTTTTAAGAAAGCAGTTCCATGAAAAGAAAAGCATCCCCAGAACATTATACTGAATGGATGCTTGACAGTACTTACTGCTAAATTCAAAGAGCTTTCAAAGCTTCTTCTTCGGATTTTAAATCCCTTATCCTTTGAATTTAGCTCAACTTTCGTTTCATCGGGGAAGAGAACATTCTTCCATTTTGACCCCCAAAACAATAGACAAAAAATATTTTTAGTAAAAAAAAAATCAGGTGAGTTACTTTTATCGAATAGCACCGAATATATATATATATATATATATATATATATATATATATATATATATATATATATATATTAATAAATACGTAAAAATGCTTATATTGTCGAAAACTCTATTTTCCACAATATAGCTATTTGTGCTATATTATAATGCTTATTCGGTTATGTGCCATGCGTGATACACACGCAGGCGATCATGTATCTTTTGATGCAGGATTTTTTCCCCGCCGTCGGTTGCCATTTCTGCGGTAGGCCAGTTGCCATCGAAGGCTATAGAACCAGGTCTGTCCTGCTATTTATCCATAGCTGGGAGGTAAAAGTAGAGGATATTAGCACGTAAGTGAATGTAATGGATTACGATTGGAATTCGAATTCGAAACATTAAAGTATATTTAATAACATCCCCCTAATAACTGCCGTGGTCTCTAAACAAAAAGAAAAAGAATTATTGCTATAGATGTTATTACAGACTCAACAATCCACAGATATTTTACATCAACCAAAAACAATGAACACCTGATGATGGCCCTAGGGTACTTGATCGAATCACTGCGTCTATAATAACAACTATAGTATTTATAGTGAGAATAATAGAAATAATTAGAGATAGCTGAAAATTCTTGGACACATAATGAAGACAGGGGTCTTGGAAAACATATCGAGTGTAAGAGTGGTAGGGGAAAGCAGCGGGGCACGTTGTGATAATGGGTGGTGGAAACGCTGCTAAGTTATAGGAAATTGTGGAGAGACATGATCACCCACGTCCCGAAGGGACACGGCACATAGAAGAAGAAGATATATTTCATTATATTTTTCAAAATCATTTTTCTCCAAAAAAGGTAATAAAGCCACTAAAACGCTAGGGGTTACTGGGTGTGAGAGAATATGAGAAAAACGAAAAACTTTATTAAGGAAACAGAACAATAAAATATAGGAATTAAAAAAACAAAAAATAACAATTGACATTCCATTTAAATTTTTGAAGATCAAATTTGAGTGGGTAGCACGAAGCAGGAAGAGAGTTCCACATGCGAGAAGTGCGCTAGAAGAAACTGTTAGCATAGAACTTACGGTTATATCTAGCCATTTCAACTGTAAAATGATGGGACCTTGTCGCCAATCTGGTACTGTGCTTAAATTCATAAAGTCTTGGAACCATAGCGGAAAGTTCATCAGAACAATTCTCATGAAAGTATTCATAGAAAAGGCACAGGGAAGGTACATTACATCCGTGGGAAAGGGACTGAAGCCGAGATGCCAAATCAGGACCAATAACGTTGCAGATTCTTCTTTGGATTTTATTAAGAATCTCTAAACATATAACAGGAAGACCAGACCAGATGTGGCAGCAATATCGAAAGCAAATATTCATTCTTAATTAGCGTTTCGACATTAGTGCGGACAGGATCGAACTGGATGGCGTGTCTCGAGGCGCGAATCATCAAGAGACATTTGAGGCAAACAAACGTGCAAAGAGCCAAAAGGAAGGCAGTAGTAGAAGCACCCTAACCCAGATCAGTTTCCATGTCCCCATTGCAGACGTCTTTGCCGTTTACGCATTGGACTCTCCAGAGTAACCTTCGATTTCACCACCACCATGCACATAAATATCATAAGTGAAACCGACAGATCGCCACTAGAATGCAATACATTAGTGAATTTAGTGTATCGACTTAATTTAAGTACCGCAAAAAAAAAAAAAAAAATAGAAGAAAAAAAAAACAAAACAAAAAACAAACAATACCCAAGGTTTAAAAAGAATTTTTAAAATGGAAAAATCTATCTTGAAACTTTTGTTTTAGATTTAATTTTAAGTTAATAGATTAAAATTAATATGTCCAATAAGCAAAATACTAAAAATAATTTAAATTGACTGAAATGAGACAGACTGATATTTATCTAATGTTCTATGTGGGCTTTAGGCGTTAAAAAGTAATTGACTTTATATATAATTTTTAAGAACTCATTAATCTTTAGAATTAAAGAAAATATACTTCGTAATGTAATGTTTTATTGAATTTTAAATATTTTCGACTGTAAATTTACTAGAGTTATCGCTCTTGTTTTTTGATAATGCCGTGGACCGTATAATAGAAAATGGGCACTTTTATAGATATAAAAAGAAATTCAAAATTCTTTTAAAAATATTGGAGTGAGGACGATTTGTACTAAGCTTTTCAATTTATGATTAGTAAATATAGTTTTATTTAATAACAATATCACCTAACCCGTATAAATTAATACAGAAATTTAAAAGATTTAAAACATTATTCTAATTAAAATTTTTAAAAAAGAAAACAATTCTTGTAAAAATTCTTTTTTTTATTGAAGAAATGTTTATAGTGTCTATAATATATCTTATTCATAAAAACAATTAAAAGTTTTTCTAATGAAATAATGTCTTAGTTTGACTGTATTTTTTATTTGATTCAGAGCAGATTTTCAGTAAATGACTTTCTGTTTAAAAAAAAGAAAAGTGATTTACACTTTCACCTAAAATGAATATGAAGCGGAACATAATTTAATTTCTCGAAATTCCATTAATTAATTAACATGGGGAACATATAATATATATATATATATATATATATATATATATATATATATATATATATATATATATTTCTACCAAGATTTTCTAAAAAAAAATTCTAAACTAATTTAATTTAATTCATTTGTGCTCTTGTAAAACTAGTTAGCCCTTCATTCTTCTGTGACAGTTGCTCTTTAAGCGAATTTCTTTACTTTAAAGTAGATCAAAAATAAACGAAATGCTAGAAGTTAATATGAGAAAAAGTAATTTATAAAAACATTCTCTACTAGAGGCGAAAATATATTCTATGGCTAAAAAATAGGAGTGCTAATTCCGTTTTCCCCAAAAAACAAATCCGGCTACTGCTTTATGTTATTTACAGTTACTCCTCACTTAACGACTTACTTGTTTAACGAACCCTGGACTTACGACCAGCTATATAAAATCTCATAATATAGAGAGTAGAAATAATTTTATAAAATCAATATATATATATATATATATATATATATATATATATATATATATATATATATATATATATAATTATTTTTTTATAAAAAAAGAATTTATAACATAATATTCAGATTTTAAAATACCGGTAATATTAAATTAAAATTAATTTCAACGAAGAAATAAATTGAATAACATATGTATTTTTCTTTTCTCCTCAGTAATTTTATAGTTTTTAAATTTAATAGTGATTAAATTTGGATTTTAACATTGGCAGTTTTTAATTTTAATATCAAATTTTATCATATAATTTAATAATTATTTGTTAGAATAAATTCTTTTTTAATATTACACGTATTTTAAAGATCTGAATAGCTATTATAACAT
The DNA here is from genome assembly GCA_903632075.3 of Acanthosepion pharaonis. Taxonomy (NCBI): domain Eukaryota; kingdom Metazoa; phylum Mollusca; class Cephalopoda; order Sepiida; family Sepiidae; genus Acanthosepion; species Acanthosepion pharaonis. The sequence goes on from CAHIKZ030005507.1 coordinate 714,352, forward strand.
GATTTCGTTCTCAACCTTTTGAATCTTCCTATACTTGGGTTTTGATTAGTCATTCTAGATTTTATAACAATGTTTTCCCCTAGCAAAGGATCGTTAATTAATTTGAAACTTTTAAAACCATTTATTTTATATTCAACATCATCACTTGATAAGACATCGAGGGTGTTAAAACAAAATGGCTATTTTTGTAGTGATTTTATAACATATTTATGTTATAATTTTTTTTTATAAAAAATAATTATATCTGCTCTACTTTTGTATTGAGCACTCTTTTAAGAATAGGAAGTTGGTTATTGGAATTCATTCCGTATATACCAATTATATACTTATATATATATATATATATATATATATATATATATATCAAAAACTCAATTCAAGGTTGTTAAATCATTGAAATCTAATAATGATATTTATATTTGTAAACCGGACAAGGGTGCTGGTGTTGTTCTACTGGACTGAGTAGATTACATCCAAAAGATGTTGATTATTTTGAATGATTCAGAAAATTCAAAAAAATTGGTCCAGTTGAAACTTGTCAACACGTACAGAAATGAAATTAAAATTCAGAAACGTCTATTATACTTGTTTAGAAAAGGTTACTTTCTAAGGAGACTTATGACAGGATTAGACCTTCTGGTTCCCTTAGACCAAGGCTTTATGGTCTTCCTAAAGTTCATAAGAAGGACGTTCCATTGAGACCAATACTTTCAATGATTGGTTCATCCCAACATTCTCTGGCTCAATGGCTTCTGCAGGTCATACAACCGGTCCAAACATTTTTGCTAACATTGTATACCTGATTCGTTCACGTTTGTTGAACGTCTACAGGCCATACAGTCTTGCCCTGATACTGATTTTATGTGTTCTTTTGATGTGTCCAGTCTATTTACCAATGTACCATTGAGGGAAACTATTGATATCTGTGCAGACTTTTTATACGAAGGTAACATTGCTCCACCCTCCTTTTCCTAAGGATATATTTATAGAACTCATGATACTATGTACTAGTTCGGTGGAGTTCAGTTTTTGACAATATTATGTATAGTCAAGTGGATGGGGTCCAGATGGGCAGTCCCTTGGCCTGCATTAGCTGACATTTTTGTGGGCTACCATGAGATGTTACTTTTCGGCAAAGTGTCTAAACCGTTTGTTTACGTTAGATATGTCGATGACACTTTTGCAACTTTCTCTAATGAAAGTGAGGCTGTTGAGTTCTTTAATGAGCTCAACTCCTTACATCTTCTAATGGTTTGTCTTTCACTATGGAAGGAGAAGGACAACTGTCTGCCTTTTTTGGACGTTTTGTTGAACGCAGTAGAGGTGGTTTTATTACTAGCATCTATCGTAAACCCACCTTTACTGGGACTTTATTTGAATTGGCGTTCATTTGCTCCTGCATCAAGGAAAATTAATCTTGTTAAAACCTTGGTGTATAGAGCGCTTAAAGTGTGTTCTCCTATTAGATTGGACCGTGAATTTGGGAACATTAGGGAGATTTTCCTTAGTAACGGCTATCCGGAGGCCCTTATTGACTATATCATTAGTAAGAAGAAAAGGAATTTCATTCCCCTAAAATCAAGGGCCTTCTAAATGTCCGGTTTATTTGAAGATTCCCTGGATTGGGGATAGGGGTCAGGGCTTAATTAAGCAGGTTAAAAAAGTCGGTTTCGGTTGTTTCCCATCAGTTGCTTTTTACGTAGCATTTTTTCAAACTAGGTCTGCGTTTCCGTCTTTTCGCAAGGATGTATTGCCTCACATCAAATTGAGTAATTTAGTATATGAATTTAATTGCAAAGTGTGCTGCTGGTTATGTGGGCGTACAACCTTGCATTTGGAAACTAGAATTAATCCACACGTACCTTTCAAAATACGACTTGGTAAGATAGATAGAATAATCTATCTTCCCCCATGAATATGGAATATGGCTATTGCTCAACATTTAGTTGAGAATATGTAAATGTGGTTGTTATAAAAAAGAGTGTTTAAAATTATTATACAGCCGATTCAATAATCATTTGAAGATTTTGGAATCGGTTTGTATAGGATTAAGAAAACCTTCTCTCTGCCTCTGCCGAAAGAAAATTTATAAGGTCTCTGAATCTGTTGGGGATATTTTATTTTAACTGTCCTAATAATTTATTTTTACGATCCTTTTCCTCGTTACAAGTATATATACTTGTTTTGTTATTTTAGTTTTTTTTTTTTTTTTTTTGCTCTTCAATATCGTTAATATTCTTTTCGCTAATCCAACGATTGTCTCCTGATGAGATGTTGGCTGAAAGGGCCCTAGAGACTTTTAAAATTAAAATCAATGGTTTCCTTGTTTTTAAAACTATATATATATATATATATATTAGAGAGAGAGAGAGACTGAGAGTGAGATATATTCAGTGAAACGGTACATCGTACTGATGTTTTTGGAATACAAATATTTACCTTACCATAGTTACTTTCTGCTCCCTACTTTGAAACATTAATGATGAGAGCAAAGCATTTAACTTCAACTCAGCACACCCTTTAGTGTACGACTCCGAAAATAGCACAATAATGGCGTAAGGGAGAAAACTCTCATTTTGTAGACCACTGCTGTATAACAAGTACAGAAGGTTAATTTTATGGTATTCATTACAACAGACGACAAAAAAGAAAAAAAAGAAAAAAAAAGCATCACTAAAAATGGGAATAACAAAAGATGTCTTTTAAAAGTTAAACAAAGTATTAAAAAGCAGGAAAATTTAGTTAAAAACAAACAAACGAGAGCTGGACAATTGCGGAATATATATATATATATATATATATATATATATATATATATATATAAGTTACGAAGAACTTGGTAAACCGAATGGGTAATTCCAAGGAGGATGAAATCCTGAGAGCTCAATGTGAATACAGAGCTAATATTTCGATGTCCCAAATGGGAGCATTTGATTCTGCTCAAATAGCGGACCTAATAGGTATATATATTTTAGATATTCTGAGCAGATTCCTTAACCCGCAAAATATAGGGCTTTACAGGGATGATGGTCTCATTATTATACCTAACTCTAATGGACCTCTAACATCCCAACTCCAGAAGAAAATAATTAAAGCATTCAAATATATAGGATTTAAAATAGAAATATCATCTAACCTGAAAAATAGTAAATTTTCTAGATGTAACATTTGATCTCGTAAAAATAACACTTATAAACCTTCAAAAGGAGAACCAATCGCCCATATACATTAATACCGACTCAAACCACCTATAGCAATTATAAAACAGATCCCTAACACTGTAAATACTAGAATAAATAAACTATCCTCTAGTGAAAAATATCTTTTATCAAAATAAATCAACATACAATCAAGCCCTACTAAAAAGCAATTCAAACAAACACTCACTTATATAGATAAATCTATTAACAACACATCTTCTAAATCTAAAAATAGAAAAAGGAAAATTATATGGTTCAAACCCACCTTTCTGTAAGCTTTTGAACATTAATATAGGAAAATACTTTCTTAAACTAATAGATAAACATTTTAAAAACGATAAACTATTAAAAAAGATGTTCAATAAAATGAATTTAAAAATTAGTTATTCCTGCATGAACAACATAGAAAAATTATTAGCTCCCACAATAGCAAAATTTTAAATGAATTTCATAATCAACTACAAAAAGATCCTAATACGAGCCAAAAGACCAAATCGACCTGTAACTGCAGGGAAGGATCCGTTTGTCCAGTAGAGGGAATATGTTTGAAAAAAACGTGATATACGAGGCTACAATTTTCCCCAAGGAAGATATTAAACAGAAGAAGATCTACATAGGGATATCGGGAAATTGGAAACAACGGGTTTATAACCATCGCCAATCCTTCACAAATAAATCAAAGAAACATCAAACTGCACTTTTTAAACATTATTGGGAGTTGTTGGAAAGCAAATTAACCCCACAAGTAAAATGGAGAATCGTCTCGAGTGTTAGAACTCCGATAAACTTCAGAGACCGATGCAATTTGTGCATTAAAGAAAAAATCTTAATAATAAGGCATAAGGATCCGGACATATTACTGAACAAAAATAACGAGTTGATTTGTAAATGTAGACATAAAAACCACCTCAATTTAACTAAGTATGTTTAGAAACAACTATATAAAAAGGGAAAATATTAATTTTGTTTTTGAAATGAATGTATGAATACATGGATACTAGTTAGTAAGTACGTAGATGAACTTAGACATTTATGTGTGAATTTATTTATATATATATATATATATGTAAGAACATTTTGGATAAGGGTGCTTTTATGGATATATGTATTTTTTTAAATTGTGGGCACATGTGTATGGAGGTATGTGTGTATATATATAGGTATATATATATACATATGTGTGAGTATAAATATATAAGTATGGGGTATGTTTAGGTTCTAACGTTATTTTTGTGCTAGGTATCGTTATATATATATATATATATGTGTGTGTGTATTTTATATATGTGTGGATGTATGCGTATAAATATGTATTTGTGCATATGTGTAGATGTATGTGTATATGTATATAGTATGTATATATACAGATATATATATATATATATATGTATACATGTATTTCTATATGTGTAGTATTTTGAATATTAAATTACTTGTAATCTGTATATGTATATAGATGTATATACCTTAGAATTAATATTTGTAATATATGTGTGAATAGATGTATAACATTGTAATATAAATACATATGCATGTGTGGATAGTTATGGGTAGAATTCTTTTCATATGCTTTTTTATGTATATAATCGTGTGTGTATATGTAGGTATATGTATTTATATATGTATGTGTGTGTATGTGTATATATACGGTTGTATATGTATATAAGTGTGTATATATATATATATATATATATATATATATATATATATATAGATAGATAGATAATTAGATAGATAAATAGATTGATAAATAGATTGATATATATATATATATATATATATATATATATATATATATATATATATATATATATATATATATGTGTGTGTGTGTGTGTGTGTGTGTATGGAATATTTTTGAATGGAAGTACTTGGGTCATTCTAATTCTAATGGTATTTTTATTTTTTTAATATTTAATATCATTTTCTCTTTTAATGTTTTATAATTAGAATTTTGAGAGTGTATTTTTATCTTCTGGAGGGAGTTTCATTTAAAATTGATAATTTAAATTTAAATATACCACTCTTTAACTATTAATAGTAATAATAATATTAACGAAATTCCTTTAATAATGAAGCACTTCAGAAGTCACCTAAAGTTAAACTTTAACTATAAAATCAAACTAAAATCTAAATAAATTTCAATTATTAAAATATAGGTAATGATTGAGAAATGTATGTCTATATAATTTATGTATGAAGATAGATGAACATTTGTGTATACGTGGTCTATGTGTGTATTTGCACATGTAAATAAACGTATGTATATATGGATTTGCATGAATATGTTTGTGAGATACATATAAGAAGAAAAATCTTTAATATTACCCTCAAATATTATTAAATAATGAAACCTAAACCTTAATTAAGCTTACCCAAATAATAATAAAGAAAAATTGCATTCATAAATTAGATTAAAAGTAAAACTAATATAGATGTTATCGAAATTCTTTTACAATATTATGGAAGTACAATTGGTCGGATAAATAAACTATTATAATTTTAAATATTTCTTTAATATGTTCTTGATAAATGTGCTAATAAAAATAGTAGTTAACTTATATTAAGTCCCTAAACTATTTACTTAAAAAATTAAATGTTTAAATTGATAACATTCATCAGTTTTTTAGACATCTAAATTTCTATCAAGCATTGAAATCTATCTTTTACATAATTTTGTTAAAACAAAATTACAGCCTCTTTCGATTCACTTCTCTCTCCCCCTCTCTCTTTGCCGTAACACTCATTTGGATATATCTGTATTACTGTCGTCTGTCTCCTCTGTCTTTTCCATTTTTCCTTTTCTTTTCTCCCCACTCCCCTCCCATTCCTATATATCATTTCCGTTAAGTTAACCATCTAAATAGGTCAAGGTTAGGTCCTCCTCCTACCCCAATATAAAAGCATGCTTAAGAGATATGAAATTAACCCTCCCTATACTCTACCTTGTCTCTTTAACACAACTCTACCCCCACACCTGTTAAATTACAAAATTACACTACCCATCAATTTCTAATCCCGTTTTTCCTTTCATTTCGTTGTTGGAAGTGTTACCTGATGATCCGGAGTCCTTTAAAAAGGATTTTGGTGAAATAAATTATTGTAATGGTACCTTAAAGTGGTCTGTTTTCATATATATATATATATATATATATATATATATATATATATATATATACAGAAAGAAAGAACAGTAAGATATATAATTTAGTGTTCTTCTTATTTTTTTATTTTTATTTTTACAATACAAAACAGTGCTCAATGTAAATTTACAGAGCATAAATATTATAAATTAACTGATTTAAAATATGGTGTTTTCGCTATACAGTAATAACCTTACTTCAAAAATGGAAGCTAAAAACTTTAAATTTAATTATATAATCAAATAAAAAGCATTAGCCCCGTTTCATCTTCAAGCGAATATTGGAAACGGGATAATGAAACGGAACTAATGCTTTTAATCTAATTATATAATTAGATTTAAAGTTTTTAGCTTCCATTTTTGAAACATGGTTATTACTGTGTAGCGAAAAAAAATATATTTTAAATCACTTAATTTTATATATATATATATATATATATATATATATATATATATATATATATAAACCCGAAATTATATTTTCCGATTTCTTTTTGAATTTGTAGATCTTGAGGAATTGGATCGTTATTACGATTTTCCAATGTAATAAATTTTAACAATGGAATATTAGTATTTGAGACTTTTATATAATATTCTTGCTCCGTCCTTGACATTGATCTCTACCTGGATTCTCTCTCTTGAAATTTATATATATATATATATATATATATATATATATATATATATATATATATATATCAATCCTCTTGTATGCCAGTGAAAGTTGTAGAATCTCCATGCAGGTGAAGAAAATTGAAAGCAACAGAATGTTGAGAATTCCATCGATGTAAGTAACCAGACAGTTTTAAGGAAATGGAAACAAAAAAACACACTTGTACTTAGAATCAGAAAGGAACAGTAGACAGTTCTGTGACATATAATGAGGAAAGATGGCTTGGAGAATTTAAAATTCACACGGCACATTTAAGGCAAAAGAGGCAAAGGGAAACTTAACGAACTTGCGTAAATGGATGGCAGAACATGGAAGTGATCGTAAGGGGACAAATATTGCTAAGAGCTACAAAGGATAGGAAGTTGTGGAGAGCCAAGATCGATCACGTCCTGAACAAATACGGTATAAAATGAGCTCTCCTAATAAACACACAAGCATAATGTTATATACATATATTCACAACATACGGGTGAAGTAGGTATCGGCAAAATATACGCTTTTTTTTCGAAATGAAAGCAAAAAATCGCCATCCACTGTTTTAAAATATTTGCTAAAAATTAGGGGATTATCCGATTCAAACAAAACCTTTTAGTATTTATTCATTAATGAAGGAACTGTATAGAAAATATGGTATTTTATTAGAAAATTTTGTGAAAATATTTTGGGTGGGATCTGTTTTACCGTCCTTTTCGATATCTCATGTGTACTTTTTAATTTCCGGGTTTGTTCGTTAATTTTTTTTATCTCTATATACAATTCCGTGACTTTCTTTAGTCCGTCTGTCCGTCCGTCCCACCCTCTAAAATAGCCATATGTTGACTAATCGAAACCAAATTTTGAGGAGAAGTGCAAACAGGTAAGGAGGTACAAAATACAGTTGGTTTTACTAAGGTACCTAACTTAGTACAATAAATTTTCATTCATTTTTATTTTGGAAAAAATTTATCATTTAACATACAAAATACTACCATTATTTCAAAACCAGTTCAGTGAGTAAAATAACAAATATTTATTTAATCAAAATGCAATATTGTTTTTTGAATATCTTTTAAGTTTTTATATATACAAGTATCCATTTTCCTCTGCGTTTGTGAGAACTACAAGCAAGGCCAGACGCTTCAAAAGGTTGGTATTTGACTCCAGAAAGAAATATTTACATATGGCCAGTTGTATGTTGCATGCTCAAGATCCTAAGAATTTATTCTTCGCTGTTAAAAAGGGTAAAAAGTAAAATTTTAAAAGATATTGTTTACCATAAAGTATTAAATTAAATTAAATTAAAGAAATTATTAAACCGCGAAGTTGGGTTTTTGTGAACAAATCAGCTTATTTACATTTCATCGATTGGTTTGTGAAATTGAACGAAAGTTTGAAATCTCGACAAAAAATTTTTGCGATAACTTCAACAATACTGTGAGGTAATAGTTTGAAATTGTCTGTATTTCGTAGATGGACCATTGTCATTATTATTAATTTTCTGATTTTCAAGACGTATCAATGATATTTAAAAAATATTTTTTATTTTTCCATAGCAAGTATATTAATCAGATATTTTTAACACATGATACTTTCATATTTTTTCAATAGAGTGTATAACATTATTTGCTAACTTCGTTTAATTTTTTTTCCTTATTTTCAGTGCAATTTTGAATACATTTATTTGTATTGTCTTTCTCTCGGAAAATTATTAAATTATATAAAAATAAAAAAAAAACTCATCAAAATTATATTTAATTTAATAACATATCCGTTATCCGCTTCTAATGAATTTAAATTCATATTTAAGCATTCAACATTAAAAGAATCATACAACTATAGCGAAGCAAAACATACTTAATTTTTAAAATAAACTCGCTAAAATCACCTGTATTTTTCATAGCTACACAGAATACAATGCAAGGGAAGTAATTAAAAAAATATATATTAGCAGTAACCTCCCTTGAAGATATAAACAGCGTGTTAACTTTCAAAGAATTATGCCGATTGAAATATAATTAATAATGAAAGAAGTGATTCGTCTTTCTTTTTCATACCTTATGAATATTCCATTTTAGTTGCTATGCGACTAACAATACGGGAGACGTGATTAAACAAAGGGGGTGGAAATAAAGAAAGTCGCCTTGATGAATGGTTTCGAGAAGATGTTTGTAAAATTAAAGAAAAAATTAACTTAAAGTCGAGTTTTAAATAATTGTAGAACGATTATTTACAAAACTAAATGACAAAATTAATTATCGTATTTGACGGCATATAAGACGCACGGGTGTATAAAACGCACCCCAACTTCAGCAGGGAAAATCAAGAAATAATTAGTAATTAGTAAAATTAGTAAACATTCAGATGACATTATAAGACGCAGCGGAATTTTAAAAGATATTTTTAGTAAAAAAATGTACGTCTTATATGCCGTCAAATATGGTACTTTTTTTAAAATATAATGGGAAAAAAATAGTAGAAATACCCATTCAATCTGATTCTAAAATGGGCGTGAGATTTACGACGTAGATTACTTTAGTGTAATTATTGAATACTTACATCATTTGCATTATTCGGATAGAGACGTTGTTTCGATCCAGTGACTAGACCTAAAGAGTTATGAGTTCAATATCAGGCCACAGCAGTGGTGAACCAAAAACTTGGAGAGTTGAGTTAAACATCTGGAAGAGGCATGGCACGTGGAAGGAGAACAGCCTACCCCGTTGGACAAAATAGAAGGGTTCGGTTCGAAATTCCAATCACCTGAAGAAGGCCGGAGCGTACAATGGCCAAAACGTTGTGAAGATGAAGATGAGGATAACAGTCGGAATAATGTAAATAATCTAAGTAATCATAATACAGACAGAAAATTATTGATAGAATATACTTCCAAAAAATGTTATTTAATTTTCTATAAAATGACATTGTTATTTTACTAAAGTTGATTTTAAATGGGTGCTTCTTTAAAGACTTTATCATTACTTATAATTATTATTTAAACTATTATTATAACATTAACAATATTATTATTATTTAATTCGCTAATGTATAAATTTCATGGAGTGTAAATAAAGTGAAAGGAGAGACAAATATCGTGACAATACTTTTGAAGATTATGTCTTTTTTTTATATTGTTTTTCAATTTTTATCAACCTTTTGCAGAAAATATTTTTATGCTTTTAGGGAAATAAAAATGATTTACAAGTACAACTCTTACTATTTTACCCATAGCTGAGAGTAATAAGAGGTGGATGCATAACTTATAAAATAATGATAATAATAAATGAATATAACGAACCCGACCGGAACTGGAACTCGGCTTTCCTATTTCCAGTCGTTATCATTAACACTACGAACACATCCCGCTTATAAGGGCCTGGTATTCGCCAATAGTCTTGAAGTAATCCGGTAGGACCTCGTAAAGAAAGAGATTAAAAGAACTGAGAATGAAAAGGAAGCAAAGAAATATCCAGACAAAAGAATTACAAAAAAGAATCAGTTTGTTTGAAGATAACAGTTTTTTTTTCCGAATGAAAGTGCTATTATTTAATCCATAGATTTGGGGATAAGAGATGTATTCATAACTTTCCCAAAGGTATTTACGCGTAAGTAAATGTGACAAACTCGGCTGGAATTCGAACTCAGCTCACCGAACCTCTACCAACCTGCACATCCCCTTCTTAGGGAACAGAGGAAGTTGCAAAGTGAAAAGTTAGATAACTATATCAGGCTCTTAGGAGATGTTTGAACAATTTAACTTATCAATTTATTTTTCCAAATAAAAGTCCTACTATTTAATCCATATCTAGGGGGGAAGAAATGGATTCCTACCTTTCCAAAGGGTATTTGCGAGTACGTGAATGTAACGAACTCGACTGAAATTCGAACACGGTTCTCCGATTTCTCACTACGTACCGCTATTCACCCGCATATCCCCTTGTTTCTGAAGTGAGGAAGTTGTAGGACATAAAGGTGACAGTCGTGCCAGTCGTTATCGGAGCTCTACGAGTAGTCTCAAAGAGGCCAATGAAAAGAATGACAACAGCGAAAATACTGAAAAAGGCTAAAATGGTGGACTGTTTATGAGACTTGGTGTCAATTTATCTCCATTGTATCCGTTGTATTCTAGAATATTCTACTTCATCGATGTACCGTGCCCCTTAAGAACGTGTGCGATCATGGCTCTCCCCAAGTTCCCGTCCTTTGAAGTTATTAGTAAAATTTGTCTTTATGCAGTCTCTCCTAATCCTTGTTCTTCCAAGTATTTATGCAAGCTTGTTCTTCTACGTGACATGTCCCTTTAGAACGTAGGCGATCATGGCTCTCCACAATTAGTAAAGTTTGTCTTTGTGCTATCTCTCCTAATCCTTGTTCTTCCAAGTATTTATGCAAGCTTGTTCTTCTACGTGACATGTCCTTTAGAACGTAGGCGATCATGGCTCTCCACAATTAGTAAAGTTTGTCTTTGTGCTATCTCTCTAATCCTTGTTCTTCCAAGTATTTATGCAAGCTTGTTCTTCTACGTGACATGTCCCTTTAGAACGTAGGCGATCATGGCTCTCCACAATTAGTAAAGTTTGTCTTTGTGCTATCTCTCCTAATCCTTGTTCTTCCAAGTATTTATGCAAGCTTGTTCTTCTACGTGACATGTCCCTTTAGAACGTAGGCGATCATGGCTCTCCACAATTAGTAAAGTTTGTCTTTGTGCTATCTCTCCTAATCCTTGTTCTTCCAAGTATTTATGCAAGCTTGTTCTTCTACGTGACATGTCCCTTTAGAACGTAGGCGATCATGGCTCTCCACAATTAGTAAAGTTTGTCTTTGTGCTATCTCTCCTAATCCTTGTTCTTCCAAGTATTTATGCAAGCTTGTTCTTCTACGTGACATGTCCCTTTAGAACGTAGGCGATCATGGCTCTCCACAATTAGTAAAGTTTGTCTTTGTTCTCCTAATCCTTGTTCTTCCAAGTATTTATGTTTGTTCTTCTACGTGACATGTCCCTTTAGTAAACGAACGCTTGTTATGATCATGGCGCTCTCCACAATTAGTAAAGTTTGTCTTGTGCTATCTCTCCTAATCCTTGTTCTTCCAAGTATTTATGCAAGCTTGTTCTTCTACGTGACATGTCCCTTCAGAACGTAGCGATCCATGGCTCTCCATGCTATCTCTAATCCTTGTTCTTCCAAGTATTTATGCAAGCTTGTTCTTCTACGTGACATGTCCCTTTAAAAGTTTGTCAATTTAAAGTTTGTCTATCTCTCCTAATCCTTGTTCTTCCAAGTATTTATGCAAGCTTGTTCTTCTACGTGACATGTCCCTTTAGAACGTAGGCGATCATGGCTCTCCACAATTAGTAAAGTTTGTCTTTGTGCTATCTCTCCTAATCCTTGTTCTTCCAAGTATTTATGCAAGCTTGTTCTTCTACGTGACATGTCCCTTTAGAACGTAGGCGATCATGGCTCTCCACAATTAGTAAAGTTTGTCTTTGTGCTATCTCTCCTAATCCTTGTTCTTCCAAGTATTTATGCAAGCTTGTTCTTCGTGACATGTCCCTTTAGAACGTAGGCGATCATGGCTCTCCACAATTAGTAAAGTTTGTCTTTGTGCTATCTCTCCTAATCCTTGTTCTTCCAAGTATTTATGCAAGCTTGTTCTTCTACGTGACATGTCCCTTTAGAACGTAGGCGATCATGGCTCTCCACAATTAGTAAAGTTTGTCTTTATGCTATCTCTCCTAATCCTTGTTCTTCCAAGTATTTATTTAGCTTGTTCTTCTACAATGTCCCTTTGTTCGATCATCTCCACAATTAGTAAAGTTTGTCTTTATGCTATCTCTCTTAATCCTTGTCCTTGTTCTTTACGTGACATGTCCCCTTGAGAACGTAGGCGATCATGGCTCTCCACAATTAGTAAAGTTTGTCTTTGTGCTATCTCTCCTAATCCTTGTTCTTCCAAGTATTTATGCAAGCTTGTTCTTCTACGTGACATGTCCCTTTAGAACGTAGGCGATCATGGCTCTCCACAATTAGTAAAGTTTGTCTTTGTGCTATCTCTCCTAATCCTTGTTCTTCCAAGTATTTATGCAGGCTTGTTCTTCTACGTGACATGTCCCTTTAGAACGTAGGCGATCATGTCTCCACAATTAGTAAAGTTTGTCTTTATGCTATCTCTCCTAATCCTTGTTCTTCCAAGTATTTATGCAAGCTTGTTCTTCTACGTGACATGTCCCTTTAGAACGTGGGCGATCATGGCTCTCTAATTAAATAAAAGTTTGGCTCTCCCACAATTAGTAAAGTTTGTCTTTATGCTATCTCTCTCTTAACTTTGTTCTTCCAAGTATTTATGCAAGCTTGTTCTTCTACGTGACATGTCCTTTAGAACGTAGGCGATCATGGCTCTCCACAATTAGTAAAGTTTTGTCTTTGTGCTATCTCTCTAATCCTTGTTCTTCCAAGTATTTATGCAAGCTTGTTCTTCTACGTGACATGTCCCTTTAGAACGTAGGCGATCATGGCTCTCCACAATTAGTAAAGTTTGTCTTTGTGCTATCTCTCTAATCCTTGTTCTTCCAAGTATTTATGCAAGCTTGTTCTTCTACGTGACATGTCCCTTTAGAACGTAGGCGATCATGGCTCTCCACAATTAGTAAAGTTTGTCTTTGTGCTATCTCTCCTAATCCTTGTTCTTCCAAGTATTTATGCAAGCTTGTTCTTCTACGTGACATGTCCTTTAGAACGTAGGCGATCATGGCTCCTCCACAATTAGTAAAGTTTGTCTTTTGCTGCTATCTCCTAATCCTTATTCTTCCAAGTATTTATACAGGCTTGTTCTTCTACGTGACATGTCCCTTTTAGAACGTAGGCGATCATGTCTCCACAATTAGTAAAGTTTGTCTTTATGCTATCTCTCCTAATCCTTGTTCTTCCAAGTATTTATGCAAGCTTGTTCTTCTACGTGACATGTCCCTTTAGAACGTAGGCGATCATGGCTCTCCACAATTAGTAAAGTTTGTCTTTTTGTGCTATCTCTTAATCCTTGTTCTTCCAAGTATTTATGCAAGCTTGTTCTTCTACGTGACATGTCCCTTTAGAACGTAGGCGATCATGGCTCTCCACAATTAGTAAAGTTTGTCTTTGTGCTATCTCTCCTAATCCTTGTTCTTCCAAGTATTTATGCAAGCTTGTTCTTCTACGTGACATGTCCCTTTAGAACGTAGGCGATCATGGCTCTCCACAATTAGTAAAGTTTGTCTTTGTGCTATCTCTCCTAATCCTTGTTCTTCCAAGTATTTATGCAAGCTTGTTCTTCTACGTGACATGTCCCTTTAGAACGTAGGCGATCATGGCTCTCCACAATTAGTAAAGTTTGTCTTTGTGCTATCTCTCCTAATCCTTGTTCTTCCAAGTATTTATGTAAGCTTGTTCTTCTACGTGACATGTCCCTTTAGAACGTAGGCGATCATGGCTCTCCACAATTAGTAAAGTTTGTCTTTGTGCTATCTCTCCTAATCCTTGTTCTTCCAAGTATTTATGCAAGCTTGTTCTTCTACGTGACATGTCCTTTTTAGAACGTAGGCGATCATGGCTCTCCACAATTAGTAAAGTTTGTCTTTATGCTATCTCTCCTAATCCTTGTTCTTCCAAGTATTTATGCAAGCTTGTTCTTCTACGTGACATGTCCCTTTAGAACGTAGGCGATCATGGCTCTCCACAATTAGTAAAGTTTGTCTTTATGCTATCTCTCCTAATCCTTGTTCTTCCAAGTATTTATGCAAGCTTGTTCTTCTACGTGACATGTCCCTTTAGAACGTAGGCGATCATGGCTCTCCACAATTAGTAAGTTTGTCTTTATGCTATCTCTCCTAATCCTTGTTCTTCCAAGTATTTATGCAAGCTTGTTCTTCTACGTGACATGTCCCTTTAGAACGTAGGCGATCATGGCTCTCCACAATTAGTAAAGTTTGTCTTTTGCTATCTCTCCTAATCCTTGTTCTTCCAAGTATTTATGCAAGCTTGTTCTTCACATTTGACATGTCCCTTTAGAACGTAGGCGATCATGGCTCTCCACAATTAGTAAAGTTTGTCTTTATGCTATCTCTCCTAATCCTTGTTCTTCCAAGTATTTATGCAAGCTTGTTCTTCTACGTGACATGTCCCTTTAGAACGTAGGCGATCATGGCTCTCCACAATTAGTAAAGTTTGTCTTTATGCTATCTCTCCTAATCCTTGTTCTTCCAAGTATTTATGCAAGCTTGTTCTTCTACGTGACATGTCCCTTTAGAACGTAGGCGATCATGGCTCTCCACAATTAGTAAAGTTTGTCTTTATGCTATCTCTCTTAATCCTTGTTCTTCCAAGTATTTATGCAAGCTTGTTCTTCTACGTGACATGTCCCTTTAGAACGTGTACTCTGAGGATCATGGCTCTCTCACAATTAGTAAAGTTTGTCTTTTTGCTATCTCTCCTAATCCTTGTTCTTCCAAGTATTTATGCAAGCTTGTTCTTCTACGTGACATGTCCCTTTAGAACGTAGGCGATCATAGCTCTCCACAATTAGTAAAGTTTGTCTTTATGCTATCTCTCCTAATCCTTGTTCTTCCAAGTATTTATGCAAGCTTGTTCTTCTACGTGACATGTCCCTTTAGAACGTAGGCGATCATGGCTCTCCACAATTAGTAAAGTTTGTCTTTGTGCTATCTCTCCTAATCCTTGTTCTTCCAAGTATTTATGCAAGCTTGTTCTTCTACGTGACATGTCCCTTTAGAACGTAGGCGATCATGGCTCTCCACAATTAGTAAAGTTTGTCTTTATGCTATCTCTCTAATCCTTGTTCTTCCAAGTATTTATGCAAGCTTGTTCTTCTACGTGACATGTCCCTTTAGAACGTAGGCGATCATGGCTCTCCACAATTAGTAAAGTTTGTCTTTATGCTATCTCTCCTAATCCTTGTTCTTCCAAGTATTTATGCAAGCTTGTTCTTCGTGACATGTCCCTTTAGAACGTGACATGTCCTTTAAGTATTTAGAACGTACGTGGTCCCTTTAGATCATGGATCGACTCTCCACAATTAGTAAAGTTTGTCTTTATGCTATCTCTCCTAATCCTTGTTCTTCCAAGTATTTATGCAAGCTTGTTCTTCTACGTGACATGTCCCTTTAGAACGTAGGCGATCATGGCTCTCCACAATTAGTAAAGTTTGTCTTTATGCTATCTCTCCTAATCCTTGTTCTTCCAAGTATTTATGCAAGCTTGTTCTTCTACGTTTGACATGTCCCTTTAGAACGTAGGCGATCATGGCTCTCCACAATTAGTAAAGTTTGTCTTTGTGCTATCTCTCTAATCCTTGTTCTTCCAAGTATTTATGCAAGCTTGTTCTTCTACGTGACATGTCCTTTAGAACGTAGGCGATCATGGCTCTCCACAATTAGTAAAAGTTTGTCTTTATGCTATCTCTAATCCTTGTTCCAAGTAATCCTTGTTCTTCCAAGTACTTTTAGGCGATATGCTCCACAATTAAAAAGTTTGTCTTTATGCTATCTCCTAATCCTTGTTCTTGTATTTTCAAGCATTCTTCTACGTGACATGTCCCTTTAGAACGTAGGCGATCATGGCTCTCCACAATTAGTAAAGTTTGTCTTTATGCTATCTCTCCTAATCCTTGTTCTTCCAAGTATTTATGCAAGCTTGTTCTTCTACGTGACATGTCCCTTTAGAACGTAGGCGATCATGGCTCTCCACAATTAGTAAAGTTTGTCTTTGTGCTATCTCTCCTAATCCTTGTTCTTCCAAGTATTTATGCAAGCTTGTTCTTCTGACATGTCCTTTTAGAACGTGACATGTCCACAATTAGTAAAGTTTGTCTTTATGCTATCTCTCTAATCCTTGGCAAGTATTTATGCAAGCTTGTTCTTCTACGTGACATTAGTAAATGGCTCTCCACAATTAGTAAAGTTTGTCTTTATGCTATCTCTCCTAATCCTTGTTCTTCCAAGTATTTATGCAAGCTTGTTCTTCTACGTGACATGTCCCTTTAGAACGTAGGCGATCATGGCTCTCCACAATTAGTAAAGTTTGTCTTTGCATCTCTTGTCTTTATCTATCTCTCCTAATCCTTGTTCTTCCAAGTATTTATGCAAGCTTGTTCTTACGTGACATGTCCCTTTAGAACGTAGGCGATCATGGCTCTCCACAATTAGTAAAGTTTGTCTTTATGCTATCTCTCCTAATCCTTGTTCTTCCAAGTATTTATGCAAGCTTGTTCTTCTACGTGACATGTCCCTTTAGAACGTAGGCGATCATGGCTCTCCACAATTAGTAAAGTTTGTCTTTATGCTATCTCTCCTAATCCTTGTTCTTCCAAGTATTTATGCAAGCTTGTTCTTCTACGTGACATGTCCCTTTAGAACGTAGGCGATCATGGCTCTCCACAATTAGTAAAGTTTGTCTTTATGCTATCTCTCCTAATCCTTGTTCTTCCAAGTATTTATGCAAGCTTGTTCTTCTACGTGACATGTCCCTTTAGAACGTAGGCGATCATGGCTCTCCACAATTAGTAAAGTTTGTCTTTATGCTATCTCTCCTAATCCTTGTTCTTCCAAGTATTTATGCAAGCTTGTTCTTCTACGTGACATGTCCCTTTAGAACGTAGGCGATCATGGCTCTCCACAATTAGTAAAGTTTGTCTTTATGCTATCTCTCTAATCCTTGTTCTTCCAAGTATTTATGCAAGCTTGTTCTTCTACGTGACATGTCCCTTTAGAACGTAGGCGATCATGGCTCTCCACAATTAGTAAAGTTTGTCTTTATGCAAGCTTGTTCTCTCCTAATCCTTGTTCTTCCAAGTATTTATGCATACAAGCTTGTTCTTCTACGTGACATTCCCTTTTAGAACGTAGGCGATCATGGCTCTCCACAATTAGTAAAAGTTTGTCTTTGTGCTATCTCTCTAATCCTTGTTCTTCCAAGTATTTATGCAAGCTTGTTCTTCTACGTGACATGTCCCTTTAGAACGTAGGCGATCATGGCTCTCCACAATTAGTAAAGTTTGTCTTTATATATCTCTCCTAATCCTTGTTCTTCCAAGTATTTATGCAAGCTTGTTCTTCTACGTGACATGTCCCTTTAGAACGTAGGCGATCATGGCTCTCCACAATTAGTAAAGTTTGTCTTTGTGCTATCTCTCCTAATCCTTGTTCTTCCAAGTATTTATGCAAGCTTGTTCTTCTACGTGACATGTCCTTTAGAACGTAGGCGATCATGGCTCTCCACAATTAGTAAAGTTTGTCTTTGTGCTATCTCTCTAATCCTTGTTCTTCAAGTATTTATGCAAGCTTGTTCTTCTACGTGACATGTCCCTTTAGAACGTAGGCGATCATGGCTCTCCACAATTAGTAAAGTTTGTCTTTATGCTATCTCTCCTAATCCTTGTTCTTCCAAGTATTTATGCAAGCTTGTTCTTCTACGTGACATGTCCCTTTAGAAAGTTTGTCTTTATGCTCTCTCCTAATCCTTGGCGATCATGGCTCTCCAATTAGTAACTATCTCTCTAATCCTTGTTCTTAGTATTTAAAGTTTGTTCTTTACGTGACATGTCCCTTTAGAACGTAGGCGATCTGGCTCTCACAATTAGTAAAGTTTGTCTTTATGCTATCTCTCTAATCCTTGTTCTTCCAAGTATTTATACAAGCTTGTTCTTCTACGTGACATGTCCCTTTAGAACGTAGGCGATCATGGCTCTCCACAATTAGTAAAGTTTTGTCTTTATGCTATCTCTCCTAATCCTTGTTCTTCCAAGTATTTATGCAAGCTTGTTCTTCTACGTGACATGTCCCTTTAGAACGTAGGCGATCATGGCTCTCACAATTAGTAAAGTTTGTCTTTTGCTATCTCTCCTAATCCTTGTTCTTCCAAGTATTTATCCTTGTTCTTCTACGTGACATGTCCCTTTAGAACGTATTTATGCTATCTCTCCTAATCCTTGTTCTTCAAGTATTTATGCAAGCTTGTTCTTCTACGTGACATGTCCCTTTAGAACGTAGGCGATCATGGCTCTCCACAATTAGTAAAGTTTGTCTTTGTGCTATCTCTCCTAATCCTTGTTCTTCCAAGTATTTATGCAAGCTTGTTCTTCTACGTGACATGTCCCTTTAGAACGTAGGCGATCATGGCTCTCCACAATTAGTAAAGTTTGTCTTTATGCTATCTCTCCTAATCCTTGTTCTTCCAAGTATTTATGCAAGCTTGTTCTTCTACGTGACATGTCCCTTTAGAACGTAGGCGATCATGGCTCTCCACAATTAGTAAAGTTTGTCTTTTGCTATCTCTCCTAATCCTTGTTCTTCCAAGTATTTATGCAAGCTTGTTCTTCTACGTGACATGTCCCTTTAGAACGTAGGCGATCATGGCTCTCCACAATTAGTAAAGTTTGTCTTTTGTGCTATCTCTCCTAATCCCTTGTTCTTCCAAGTATTTATGCAATCCTTGTTCTTCTACGTGACATGTCCCTTTAGAACGTAGGCGATCATGGCTCTCCACAATTAGTAAAGATATCTCTCTAATTTGTCTTTATGCTATCTCTCCTAATCCTTGTTCTTCCAAGTATTTATGCAAGCTTGTTCTTCTACGTGACATGTCCCTTTAGAACGTAGGCGATCCATGGCTCTCCACAATTAGTAAAGTTTGTCTTTATGCTATGTATTTATCTCTCCTAATCCTTGTTCTTCCAAGTATTTATGCAAGCTTGTTCTTTCTACGTGACATGTCCCTTTAGAACGTAGGCGATCATGGCTCTCCACAATTAGTAAAGTTTGTCTTTATGCTATCTCTCCTAATCCTTGTTCTTCCAAGTATTTATGCAAGCTTGTTCTTCTACGTGACATGTCCCTTTAGAACGTAGGCGCTATCTCTCTAATCCTTGTTCTTCATGCAAGCTTGTTCTTCCGTGACAATTAGTAAAGTTTGTCAATTTATGTCTATCTCCTAATCCTTGTTCTTCCAAGTATTTATGCAAGCTTGTTCTTCTACGTGACATATCCCTTTAGAACGTAGGCGATCATGGCTCTCCACAATTAGTAAAGTTTGTCTTTTGTCTTTATGCTATCTCTCCAATCTTTGTTCTTCCAAGTATTTATGCAAGCTTGTTCTTCTACGTGACATGTCCCTTTAGGAACGTAGGCGATCATGGCTCTACACAATTAGTAAAAGTTTGTCTTTATGCTATCTCTCCTAATCCTTGTTCTTCCAAGTATTTATGCAAGCTTGTTCTTCTACGTGACATGTCCCTTTAGAAAGCTTGTAGGCGATCATGGCTCTCCACAATTAGTAAAGTTTGTCTTTTATATCTCTCTATCTCTCCTAATCCTTGTTCTTCCAAGTATTTATGTTTGTCTTTTGTTCTTCTACGTGACATGTCCCTTTTAGAACGTAGGCGATCATGGCTCTCCACAATTAGTAAAAGTTTGTCTTTATGCTATCTCTCCTAATCCTTGTTCTTCCAAGTATTTATGCAAGCTTGTTCTTCTACGTGACATGTCCCTTTAGAACGTAGGCGATCATGGCTCTCCACAATTAGTAAAGTTTGTCTTTATGCTATCTCTCCTAATCCTTGTTCTTCCAAGTATTTATGCAAGCTTGTTCTTCTACGTGACATGTCCCTTTAGAACGTAGGCCATCATGGCTCTCCACAATTAGTAAAGTTTGTCTTTATGCTATCTCTCCTAATCCTTGTTCTTCAAGTATTTATGCAAGCTTGTTCTTCTACGTGACATGTCCCTTTAGAAGTTTGTCTTTATACTATCTCTCCTAATCCTTGTTCTTGATCATGGCTCTCCACAATTAGTAAAGTTTGTCTTTATGCTATCTCTCCTAATCCTTGTTCTTCCAAGTATTTATGCAAGCTTGTTCTTCTACGTGACATGTCCCTTTAGAACGTAGGCGATCATGGCTCTCCACAATTAGTAAAGTTTGTCTTTATGCGGTCTCTCCTAATCCTTGTTCTTCCAACCATTTATGCATGCTTTTTAGGTAGGTTATGCTTTGCTTTCTTCTGTCTTTCTTGCTTTCAATATGTCGTGTCAGTGTCAAATTGTCTAATCCTTCTATTTGTCCTAGAAATTTCATCTGTCTCTTCCTGGTGTTAAGTATAATTGTCCTTTTTTGTTTCCAGTTTCACTAAAACTTTATTCAGTCTATGGTATTCTCAACATCCTTCTGTAGAACCACATTTCTGTTCCCTCATGTTTTTCTTCATCCCTGGGGAGATTCTACACCATTCACTGCCATATACGAATACTTATATTACGTAACGGTTCAGTACCACTTTTTTTCTGTTTTTGACGAAATTTTTCTGTTTCTTAATCATTTGCTTAGATTTTGTAAGGCATTTTTCACTATCCCAATGCGCCTTCGGGATTCAGTATTTTTTTTTTTTTTTTGCTATCAAATAATTTTTTTGTTTTTTAATAGTTAAAGAACAGTAATTTTTATAATTAGTTACTAACTGGGATTTTACACAGTCTCTATTGACTTAAACAAGAGATACTATCTATCTATCTATCTATCTATCTATCTTAATTGGATCATTATCTCTGCCTCCCTCTCAATCTATCTATCCCAGTTTATTCATATTTATCTTTCTATCTCAGTTCGCATCTATGTCCATGTTTGTCTGTTCAATCTAAAATATTTTTACTCTCTAAAATATGTTTCGACATTAAATAAACCATAAAAGGTTGATAAGTCATCAAAACGATCTATCTATCTATCTATCTATCTATCTATCTATCTAAGAATAGTGTTAAAGTACTGAGAAAAGTTGCTGGCGTGAATGCTCAATGAATGAACGAATAATAATAATAATAATAATAATAATAATAATAATAATAATAAATAAATAAATAAATACTTAAAACAGAAAGCAAAAGCAAATGGAACCGACCAGATAGAGAAACAATGGCAAGATAAACAGCTTCATGGTCAATACTCAGTCTGTACCAAACAAGCTGATGTAGACAAACCCGGTACCCATCAGTGCAGGATTAAAAGCTGAAACTGAAAGTTTTATTCTTGCTTCACAGGACCAATACTTGCTAACTAGAAATTACCAAGAACACATACTGAAAAACTGTGTTACTTCAAAATGCAGATTCTGTGATAAATATCCAGAAACAATTGAAAACCTCGTATCAGGTTGCGTGGTACTGGCACCCACTTAATATAAAACACGGCACGACAGAGTGGGCCAATATCTGCAGTGAAAAACACTTACGGAAAGGAAACTGTAATTGGTATGAACACCATCCAGACCCGGTTACAGAGATAAAACCTGTAACAATTATATGAGACTTTACAATACACACAGACAGAACAATCAAAGTTAATCGCCGAGGCATCGTCGTTTGAGACGGCAAAGACAAAATGTGACTGTTTATTGACACAGCATTCCCTGCAGACTGCAAAGTATCTTTGAAGATCTTCATTGGAGCCCTCGGATTGATTGGAAAAGATTCCAATAGACTCATTGAAGGGATTTCTGGTAGCCCATGCCTTAAAGAAATACAAAAAATTGTTTTCACAAGTACAGCCCACACCTTACGAATGGCATTATCTATGTAAAATATGTGTGATTTTTTTTTTCAAAATTGCTCAGTGAAAAAT
Source organism: Acanthosepion pharaonis (assembly GCA_903632075.3). Classification (NCBI taxonomy): domain Eukaryota; kingdom Metazoa; phylum Mollusca; class Cephalopoda; order Sepiida; family Sepiidae; genus Acanthosepion; species Acanthosepion pharaonis. Next base: position 736,996 of record CAHIKZ030005507.1, read on the forward strand.
GTCATGATACCATTTCTGACCTTAAGTCTCTGGTTGGGACCCGGAAAGAAATGAGTATACACCAGAAACCAAAGGAAATAAAACAATGATAGTACTAAATTATCTTTGATTAGCAGTAGTGGAAAATGAGAGTATAAGTCTATTCTGGGACATCGTCGTGCGTTGTGATAATGCAGTTGGAGTAAAAAGGCCGGGCATCATTACTATCGGAGAGGGAGCCAGTGTTGGGTCATCAATATAGAGGTACTAGGGGATGTAAGGGGGAGATGAGAATTAAGAAAATAAGTCCATCATCGTAATGAGTCTGATCTTAATTTCGAATTTAAAAATTCCGCTTTAATTAAAAAAGAAAGTAATTTACTAAAACAAAATTGTATAGGAAGTGCTTTGATCGGTAGATCATCCACTGTAAAAGTCCAGGTTTTTACAACATTTCGCCTTTCTTGGCAGATCTCCTAATATAGTGATAAAAGACTGACTACATCAAATCAATAGCTGCATCTACTGCAAGGAAAGTTGGGTCACTGTGTTGTGACAGAAATTTTTTCTCGTCAGAATCCATCTTGCACATTTACAAATCTACCATTCGTCCGAGCATTGAATACTGTTGCCATATCTGGTCTGGTACCCCTGCTATTCATCTCGAGATTCTTGATAATATTCAAAAAGGGGATCTGCAATATAATCGATCTTGACTTGGCATCTTGATTTCAGTCATTTTCACACCGACGTGGCGTCTTCCTCTCTTTTCTAAAAATATTCTCATGGCTACTACTCTGACGAGTTTTTTCCCCTGGTATCTGGACTAGGTGTGTTTAAGCGTGCTACTAGATTAACATTTATGTCCCACACTCTTAATGTTGAAATAGTTAAATGCAACTGCCACTCCTACCTTAACAGTTTCTTTTCTTGTACTTTCCGACTGTGGAACTCCCTTTCGTTTACTTGCTTTCCTGAAAACTACACTCCTCAAAAATTTAAATGCAATGTCTGTCGCCATCTTCTATCTTCTTGAATCCCTTTCATCTTTTGTCCTTTTCTCAAATGTTCTCTATAATCAGTCTTTTCTCTCTCCGTGTAACCGCCCGTGTACTAATGGCATTCTCGCTTTTCTTTGGATGAAATTATAAAAAAGCACAAGGAAACTGAATTAAATTGGCTAGAACATAAACCCAAGCATCTCTGATAAAAAAGAAGCTAAATTTAAAAGTTTAAAATTTCAGCGTTTCTCTCATGTTCAGCTTTTACTGTAGGTGCATAATTATGACCAACGTTTGCGTTTTTATATCCTACTTCCCTTCCGTATAGGAAGAAAAGCATCACTTCATCCTGACGAAGTTCTAAAGGACGAAACGTTTTATACATAATTTTTTCCACTTTGTCACTCATTTGCCTTACATTGTTCTGATATATACAAATTTAAACATCACATTTTCTTCCAAAAGATAAAAGGTAAAAGAATAATTTTGCCAGACCGGAGACTTGTTCGTATTCTGTGATGCATTGCAGGTTATTTAAAGTTAGAAAATATATTTAGACAGGAATAATTTTTTGGCGATAATAATGATTTACTGATACAAGCCATACTAATTAATCCATATCTGGTGGGAGAAGAGGAGGATTCATACCTTTCCAAAGGGTATTTGTGAGTAAGCGAATATAACGAAACTGATTGGAATAAGAATTTGGCTCGCCGATTTTCAATTCCGTGTCGTTATTTATTTCACCACCCGCACATCCAAACTCACAGCACCTGGTATTTCCAAATGATCCGCAAAATCTAGGCTTGACGTTGAGGATCGTACGAGAATCGATGTTTCAACGTAATGTGACCAGAAGAAGAAGAAGAAGACAACGAGGAAGAAGAAAACGAAGAAGACAAAGCAGAAACAGATGATGATAATGATGATGAAGAAGAAGAAGACGACGACGAAGAAGAAAACGAAGAAGGTGAAGAAGACGCAGAAGAAGACGACGACGAAGAAGAAGAAGAAGAAGAAGAAGAAGAAGAAGAAGAAGCAAAAGAAAACGATAACGAAGAAAACGACGATGGAGAAGAGAACGAAGAAGAAGACAAAGCAGAAACAGATGATGATGATGAAAACGACGACAACGAAGAAGAAGACGTCGAAGAAGAATTGAATGCTGTGAAAGTTATAGAGGAACTTGGATTTTCGGTATGATTTTCATATCTTGGTAATTTCCTGACGGCTTATATGAAGCGGGCAGTTAAAGCCGAGTGTCAAGAATGGAACATTTGATGACGCCCAGTCTGGTGCGTCTAAAATCCCGAGGCCACAACAGCGTAATAGGGAATGTCACCAGCCAATTTAGCAGTTTATGAGTTAAAACGTAAGGCAAAGATAATTAAAACTGTGTTGGCTGTTGTTAAAAAGTTTATTGTTAATCAAATATAAATAAAATCTCTTGTTTGTTTCTACATATTTCTCTTTGTCTTTTGTAACATTCGTCACACACGCAACCACATTTAATCACCGTTTATCCTTCGAATCGTGAACACGTTTCTTAGTTCTGCGTTCTTACATACACCGGTTACCACTATGCCCCCCCCCACACCTACGTTTCGGCATATACTACTTACTCAAAATGACTTTTATAACTTCTTTTGTGTGGGGTCATTAGAGAGAGAGGGGGGGAGAGAGAGAGAGAATGCGGGTGAAACTAAGTTGGAGTGAGAGGGTAAACGAGAGAGAGAAAGAGAAAGAGAATGGACGCACGAGAGAGAGAGAGAGAGAGAGAGGAGGGGCTGGAAAGGAAGGAAGGAAGGAAGGAGGAGGGGAGGGAGGGAGGGAGGAAGGAAGGAAGGAAGGAAGGAAGGAAGGAAGAGGTCTCAAAAGTTAATGAAAAAATGATAGATAGATTCTTATACTAAGCGACCCACATTTGTAACCAACGCAACTCTAGTGACCTGGAAAGAACAAAATGAAGGAAGGAAGGAAGGAAGGAAGGAAGGAAGGAGAAAGAAAGAAAAAGAAAGAAAAAAAGGAAATAAATAAGAAATAAATGAGAAAATACGAATGAAAGAAAAGACGAACAGAAAGAAAGGAAGAATGAAAGAAAGAAATACAGAGAGGAAGAAAGAAAGAAAGAAATACAGAGAGGAAGAAAGAAAGAAAGAAAGAAAGAAATACAGAGAGGAAGAAAGAAAGAAATACAGAGAGGAAGAAAGAAAGAAATACAGAGAGGAAGAAAGAAAGAAAGAAAGAAAGAGGAAGACAGAGAGAAAGAAAGAAAGAAATACAGAGAGGAAGAAAGAAAGAAATACAGAGAGGAAGAAAGAAAGAAAGAAATAAAGAATAAAGAAAGAAAGAAAGAAAGAAAATACACAGAGAGAAGAAAGAAAGAAATACAGAGGAAAGAAAGAAAGAAATACAGAGAGGAAGAAAGAAAGAAAGAAACAAATACAGAGAGGAAGAAAGAAGGAAAGAAAGAAATACAGAAGGGAAGAAAGAAAGAAATACAGAGAGGAAGAAAGAAAGAAATACAGAGAGGAAGAAAGAAAGAAAGAAAGAAAGAAAGAAATACAGAGAGGAAGAAAGAAAGAAAGAAAGAAATACAGAGAGGAAGAAAGAAAGAAATACAGAGAGGAAGAAAGAAAGAAAGAAAGAAAGAAAGAAAGAAAGAAAGAAAGAAAGAAAGAAAGAAATACAGAGAGGAAGAAAGAAAGAAATACAGAGAGGAAGAAAGAAAGAAAGAAAGAAAGAAAGAAATACAGAGAGGAAGAAAGAAAGAAAGAAAGAAAGAAAGAAATACAGAGAGGAAGAAAAGGAAAGAAAGAAATACAGAGAGGAAGAAAGAAAGAAATACAGAGAGGAAGAAAGAAAGAAATACAGAGAGGAAGAAAGAAAGAAATACAGAGAGGAAGAAAGAAAGAAAGAAATACAGAGAGGAAGAAAGAAAGAAAGAAAGAAATACAGAGAGGAAGAAAGAAAGAAATACAGAGAGGAAGAAAAGAAGGAAAGAAAGAAATACAGAGAGGAAGAAAGAAAGAAATACAGAGAGGAAAGAAAAAAGAAATACAAGAGGAAGAAAGAAAAAAAGAAAGAAAGAAATAGAAAGAGAGGAAGAAAGAAAGAAAAAAAAATAAAGAGAGGAAGAAAAGAAAGAAAGAAAGAAATACAGAGAGGAAGAAAGAAAAGAAATAGAGAGAGGAAGAAAGAAAGAAATACAGAGAGGAAGAAAAGAAAGAAATACAGAGAGGAAGAAAGAAAAGAAAGAAAGAAAGAAAGAAAAAATACAGAGAGGAAGAAAGAAAGAAATACAGAGAGGAAGAAAGAAAGAAAGAAAGAAAGAAATACAGAGAGGAAGAAAGAAAGAAATACAGAGAGGAAGAAAGAAAGAAAGAAAGAAATACAGAGAGGAAGAAAAGGAAAGAAAGAAATACAGAGAGGAAGAAAGAAAGAAATACAGAGAGGAAGAAAGAAAGAAAGAAATACAGAGAGGAAGAAAGAAGGAAAGAAAGAAATACAGAGAGGAAGAAAGAAAGAAATACAGAGAGGAAGAAAGAAAGAAAGAAATACAGAGAGGAAGAAAGAAGGAAAGAAAGAAATACAGAGAGGAAGAAAGAAAAAGTCTAGAGAGGAAGAAAAAGGAAAGAAAGAAATACAGAGAGGAAGAAAGAAAGAAATACAGAGAGGAAGAAAGAAAGAAAGAAAGAAATACAGAGAGGAAGAAAGAAGGAAAGAAAGAAATACAGAGAGGAAGAAAGAAAGAAATACAGAGAGGAAGAAAGAAAGAAAGAAAGAAATACAGAGAGGAAGAAAGAAAGAAATACAGAGAGGAAGAAAGAAAGAAATACAGAGAGGAAGAAAGAAAGAAATACAGAGAGGAAGAAAGAAAGAAATACAGAGAGGAAGAAAGAAAAGAAATACAGAGAGGAAGAAAGAAAGAAATACAGAGAGGAAGAAAGAAAAAAAAGAAATACAGAGAGGAAGAAAAAGAAAGAAAAAACAGAGAGAAGAAGAAAGAAAGAAATACAGAGAGGAAGAAAGAAAGGAAAGAAAGAAATACAGAGAGGAAGAAAAAAGGAAGAAAGAAAAATATAGAGAGGAAGAAAGAAAGAAATACAGAGAGGAAGAAAGAAAGAAAGGAAGAAAGGAAGAAAGAAAGAAATACAGAGAGGAAGAAAGAAAGAAAGAAAGAAATACAGAGAGGAAGAAAGAAAGAAAGAAAGAGAAAAAGTAAGAAAGAAAGAAAGAAATACAGAGAGGAAGAAAAAAGGAAAGAAATACAGAGAGAAGAAAGAAAGAAATACAGAGAGGAAGAAAGAAAGAAATAAGAGAGGAAGAAAAAAAAATACAGAGAGGAAGAAAGAAAGAAATACAGAGAGGAAGAAAGAAAGAAATACAGAGAGGAAGAAAGAAAAGAAAGAAAGAAATACAGAGAGGAAGAAAGAAGGAAAGAAAGAAAACAGAGAGGAAGAAAGAAAGAAATACAGAGAGGAAGAAAGAAAGAAATACAGAGAGGAAGGAAAAGAAATACAGAGAGAAAAAAGAAAGAAATACAGAGAGGAAGAAAGAAAGAAATACAGAGAGGAAGAAAGAAAGAAATACAGAGAGGAAGAAAGAAAAGAAAGAAAGAAATACAGAGAGGAAGAAAGAAGGAAAGAAAGAAATACAGAGAGGAAGAAAGAAGGAAAGAAAGAAATACAGAGAGGAAGAAAGAAAGAAATACAGAGAGGACAAAAACAAAAAAGATAAAGAAAAAAGGAAAAACTTGAGTCAAAATTTCTAAACAAAGCACATAAATACTTTAAACTCGGATAAATAGCAATTTCGATACAACAGCGATATTATTTTTTTAAGCATTTCACCCCAAGCAAGGCGGGAGTGCCACTCGTACGCAAGGGGTTACAGAGAGTAAGAGTAAGAGTAAAGAGGCGTGATAGCGGAAAGGATAAAGAGAAGGACAGGGAATTAGATCAATGCATCGGAAAATATCGATTGACATTACACTTGAATTTTTGAAGATAATAGCTATCAGGAAAGCAAGTAAGAGGAAGGGAGTTCCACAGATTGGGAGCTCGAGAGAAGCTGTTGGAATAGAAGAGGCGGCTACATTTAGCCGTTTCGACAGTGAAAGAGTGGACCGAAGAGTTATCAATTCATTTTCTATTTTTGATTTCCTCATTTAAAAGTTGGATTCAACGTCGTTTGACATATATAATTCCATCTATACTCTAAAAAGCTGTCTAATGGTATCAACAGGTTGCACGAAGATCAGTGAAAGAAGCAGAAAGAAAAAAAAAATCAACTGGCTGACTGGAGTATGAAAGCTCGCATTTTATTGGAACAGAGAATGGAGAAAGAGAGTTTGGACAAGAAGCAAAATGGCTGTGGGTCATAATTCCGAAAGATAACCCCGAAAATAAGTAAGATTCTCTAAAGGTTCAAATCCAGAAAATTACAATCCCTAAATGTTCAAAGAAGTATAATTCCAGAAAAATTGTTCAAGATATAATTCTAGAAAAATTTCTTAAAACTAATTTTAAATTATTTTTTCCTGAATAGTATTTTCAGGATTTTGACCTTTATTTCAAGTTTTAAAAAGGGATTTATTTAATGTATAAACAAACATTAAAAAACAACAGACCAACAATTGACTTTAACAATTAAAAAATACACCATAAGAAAAAGTGTATTAGAGAGATAGTTTAGACATTCAGGATATTAAAAAATACGGTGTTCGACATGCATTTATCCATTATTTATTTTATCATAATATAAAAAGTTTTAGGTTTTGGTTAATGAAAACTTACAGTTTAAAGCTGAATTGATGATATTTTTTATATATTTATAATTCAAAATTGCTACCCTTCATTTTCACCGTAGCCCTTAATCTCAGCTCAACTGAAATGGATGATTTCTTTACTATCTCCTCATTCAAATTGTACAAAAACATCGAAATAGCTTCTTTCAGGTTTTACACACTTGTGTATGAGATACATGAAACATCGTTTTCCAATATGGGCCATAGGATTAATGTCAGCTTGATGAAGGCTAAATTGACTCGTCAGTAAATTCAGGGAAATATCTCTTGCACCAGTTCTGCATCAAATTGTCTGTTTGAGTGAAGACAGCAACTTCCAAATGGGGCTGACAACTCTTTGAAGTTACTTGGCTCTTTGAAGTTACTTGGCTCTTTCAACATTGAAGTAATTCGGGATTTAGGTTTGACAATTTTCATCTTACGGATTCAAGTTTTCTAGATTTCAAACTGAAGTCACTTGGCTCTTTCAGGATTGAAGCATTCAGTATTTCGTCCTGATAGTATTTTCATCTTACATCGATGATTTCTCTCGAAGGCATTCTAATCTTATGGGATTGAGGTTTTGTGGGTATTTCAGCCTGGCACGATTTTGAATTCGTACGTTTTCAGAAATTACCCTTTATGTATTCTGATCTTTCGCGATTTCATCATTTGCTTGCACAATCTTCCCCTTCTTTCATGTTGCCTGTGTCGAGCATGCCTTCACCCCAATATTGGGACACATTCATTGAGTACATTTGTTATTATTATTAATCTGATTTGACGATGAGAACCTATCTATCTATCTATCTATCTATCTATCTATCTATCTATCTATTCATTTTCGTCTATTGCTTACAGTCAATATTTAAAATTCTTCCCATACATTGTTGTCCGCCCCCCACCCACCTAGATAACCCTAACTCTAATCTACATAACCCATTGTCTTTAACGCTCGTCTCTTTCTGAAGCCTAGACCTTCTCCCCACTCTTCTTTTATTAAACGCACCTCCAGTCTTCTGCTTTTGGTATTTCTCCTCCCCTTTCCGGGTTCCTCATTCTGTATTCCCGTTGTTTGTTTACCCAGTTCCTCGGAATGCATGCTGGTCTTTTGTTGGAGCGGGTACGGGCGGCGGTGGCGACGGTGGCGACGGTGGCGACGGTGGTGGTGTTGACGGTGCCAGTTGAGGACTGATGTGCGGTGGGTGGGTCTTCTTATGAGAACCTGAATACCTTTCAATGTTTGCTGATCACCAAATGGAACCACGCGTTGCTGTCCGGCAGCGGAAGTCTGGTGTGCCACGCTGCCGGAATCATTCGAAAACCTACGTCACACACACCGAGCATACACGTGCAGATATACGTTCCGATATACGTGCATAGGCAGCCTCCCGTCGAAGATGACAATGGGTGCAATAACCTTTTTGCAGTAAATGATTTACGCCTTTCTATGGTGGTAAGGATTACGTATCCATCGATTCATAGTGCTATCCCCGCAGGAGTATGACCCCTGCCAGGTCCACTCAAGCAGAGCATGTCGGAGGGAAGAGATCAGTCTTAATAAGAATTAAAAGAGACCATGGTAATACCAATAGTGAAATGGCCGTTTCCCTACATTGAACTTTTAGCGTTCCAAAGCCGGGCAGAGTATTGCGAAACAAGAGGATTTCTTTGGTAACGAAGAAAAGAATACTGAACTGTTTTGAGGGTGTTCAAACACATGCCGCATTACGTGACATCTGTCCATCTTTACGGAAGCGAATGTTGGAGGATTTCCTCAAAAATGAAGAAGAGACACGAGGTGACGGAGATGTGGTTCTACAGAAGGATGCTAAGGATATCATGGACCGAGCATGTGAGCAACGATGAGGTCTTAGAGAGGTTGGAAACAAGGAGGAGGCATATACTTAATATCGGGAAGAGGTAGCGGAAGTTCCTGAGACACATAATGAGGAAGAAGGGCCTGGAGAATCTGATACTCACAGGTCGAATTCAGGGAAAGAGAGACAAGGAAATGACATCCATGGCGGCCTTAAGCAAGTGGATGACAGAACGTCGTCTGGGGGAGGTGGCAGAGGTAAGGAACTTGTTGAGGACTACAAGGAATAGCAGGGTGTGGAGAGCCATGATCGCCTACGTCCTGAAAGGACAGGGCACATAGAAAGAAAGATAGGCTGAGAGATCTTTATTTTAAAAGGTTTTTTTTCCGGGAAAATGTTTTCGCTCTTTTTACTACTGATGGGAGTTTCCTTCCTAACCGTTTCTTTAAGACAGTGTAAAGTCACCATCTTGGTTATATTATTATTTTCCTTTGTAGTTATATGTGCTATCCATTTTAGTTCTTGCGGCTGCTGGATATCTTCGATTATTCTAGCATTTTCTATTTGGCAAATTCTTTATTCGTGATTGTGTAGCGCCAGTCTGTAGGGTCTGTTGAAGGATTGTTTTGGAAAGAAGCATGGTGATTGCAACCATTCGAGGAGGAGTCACTTTCAATTTAAGACTAAACTTGAAAACAGTTTAGTTGAAAACGATTAGAACAAACAATTATATCAACCTGTCGTTCTTAACAGAGGTACATATGGACCCTTGGGGTTCATTTAACATTACTGGGGGGGGGACACCCAAAAATAGCAAATTGGGATTCCACGGTAATATTTTAGTGGTCGAGAGAGCAACTTCGTTTCGGAACGGTTATTATTGGAATTTCTACTGGCATTAATTGCATGAAAAGAAAACACTTGTGACTTTGAAACGGGATCATGCATGATCGTTAAAATGAAAAAAAAGAGAGAGTTCCCAGCGAGAGATGTTCGTTGACATAAACTTCCAGCTCATGCATGTGGACATAAAAGTCCTTGCTAAAGATAGGAAGGTAGCTATGAATCGAGAAATCATAGGAAGAGTTTGAAGTGTTAACATTAGTTTCGCAGAGATCTAGGTTCTCTTGAGACTTTTCGAAGAGGAACGATTCCACATTGCAGAAGTTGGTACGAATATCACGAATGTCGGAGAAAGAAAGGTTGAGGTGTTTTTGTTGGGCTGCTTTAGATTTATATAGTTGGTTGCTTATTGTTCTAGTGTGTTAATTTGGTAAAGAAAGACCAAAGTTAGTAGTAGTTATCGGTCGTCTAATGTAACATGTGCAGGAAGGGAACTGGCGCAGACTGAAATATACTGTGACCGGGGTTTAGTTTTACTTCAAAATAAAGCATATACATTTACTATTTCTATAATACAATGCCAAAACTTATCTATTGGTAAAAAAAATAAAATAAGCTTTTTTTTTGATCGAATAGTTATTAGGGTCTACCAAAATAAATTGAGAGCATTAATGCCAAAAGATCTCGAAAAATGTAAAATTAAATATATATATATATATATATATATATATATATATATATATATATATATATATATATATTAAATTATAAAATTACATATATAAAAATAAATTATATATATAAAAAAATATACATGCAAGCTACGTTAGGGCGGTGGGAAAGTGACTGAAACCGAGATGCCAGGTCAGGACCAATAACATTGAAAACTCTTCTTTGTATTCTCTAAATATCTCGCAGAAGCACCAGACGAGATAAGGCAACAATATTTAATATATGGGCGAAAGATAGACTTATAAATATGTAAGATAGACTCTGGTGCAAAAGATTGTCTAGCACAACACAAAGAACCAACTTTCTCAGCAGCAGACTTAGCAAATGGTTCAAGATAATCTTTCTATATAATCTTTGTAATCCTCTCGCGTGAAGCGAAACGATTCTTTGAACCATATTGAAGAATAAATTCTCCAGAAAATACCTGACTTCATCCGCCATGCTCTAATGAAGCCGTCTCTTCTACTCCAATAGCTTCATGTCTCGCACTTCCCGTGTGTGGAACTACCTTTCACTTATTTGCTTCTCTGATAGCTATAATCTTCAGTTATTCAAATGCCATGCCAATCGACATCTTCTGATGCCTTGATCCACGTCCTTCTCTTCATCCTTTCCTCTATCACGCCTCTTTACTCCCAATCCTCTGTAACCCTCTTGTGTGCTAGTGGCATTCCCGCTTTGCTTGGGATGAAATGCTTAAAAAAAAAAGAAAAAAAAAAGAGGCAGATCTGACCCAAAATGGAGTATTGCTGCCTCATCTTGACTAGTATAACCCAATTCTCACTTTCTAGCCTCAATAGAGTTCACAAGTGTCTGCGCGGTCTTGTGAGTGATGAACTTTTTCTCACCCTACAGCCCATTTCCCCACAAAACACTGCTAGCCTTTCGCTATTTTCATGGCAGGTGTCAGGGCAAACTATACTCTTTGGTTCCACCAATCCAGATCTTCGCAGCCAGAACCCGCCCATGCCATCAATCGTGTTATTCTCATTTCACTTCATATTCCATTAGTAAGGAGGAAATTACCCTCAGCCAGCTTCTTCCCCAGATTGCACTATGGAATAAACTTCCAAGATGATGCTTCCTTGAACACTACACTCGTAATATCTCCAAGTCTTGAGTCAACTGTTATCCACATATTCTCATAATATGCTACCTTGGCGATACGAACAATACGAATTTTGAGTTCGGTATATTTGGAAGATGTCATTTGCTACGATGTTTATTATTCCATAAACTGATTGATTGATTTGATTTCTACAGCATTTCAACCTTTCTGCAGGTTATTTGAGGCCAGAAAATATCTTTGGATTGTGAGAATTTTTGCAGATAATAATGGTTTAATAAAACAAGCCCTACTATTTAACCCACAGCTGGGGGAGAAGAGGCGGATTTATACCTTTCCTAAGGGTATTTGCGCGTAAGTGAATATGACGAACCCGACTGGAATTAGAACTCGGGTCTCCGTTACACCACCCGCACATCCAAGCTTACAGCACCTGGTATTCCCAAGCGGTCACACATTTAGGCACTGATCAGGCACAGCGTTGCTTAACTCCGGTAATCTTTCACAGTTTCTCCAAAAACCCGTTCCGATGTTGGGCTGTGGGCTGGGGAATGCGATCGGATTGCATATCAGGATGTAGGCGATCATGGCTCCCCATAAATCTCTGTCCTTTGTAGCTTTTAATATTTTTTTTATCTCTCCCAAACTCTGCTCTGCCATCCATTTCCTCAAGCTTCTTCATCTTCTATGTACTGTGTCCCTTCAGGATATTGGCAATCATGGCTCTCCACAATTTCCTGTCCTTTGTAGCTTTTAATAAATATTTTTTTGTTATCTCTCCCAAACCCTGCTTTGCCACCCATTCACTCAAGCTCGCCAGAAGAAGTGAGGATAATATGAATATTTTAAAATAATAATAATAATAATAATAATAATAATAACCGCACACAAAAAAGGTGCCTCCTTATTCATATTGCAGATTGCAATGTATCTTTGAGGATCTTCAAAATGCTATCAACATACAAGGACCGTGAAATCGAAATCTGCAAAATGTGGCACATGGGAACAGCAACAATCCCCATTGTAGTTGGAGCCATCGGATTGGTTGGAAAGGATTCCAGTAGACTCATTGAAGGGATCTCTGGAAGCCCATGCCTTAAAAAAATACAAAAAATTGTTCTCACGAGTACAGCCCACACCTTATGAAGGGCTTCGTCTATGTAATTTTTTTTTTTTTTTTTTTTTTACAGTGGAAAATGTCATGATGCCATTTCTAACCTTAGGTCTCTGGGCGGGACCCGGAAAGAAATGAGTACACATCAGAAATCAAAGGAAATAAAATAATAATAATAATAATAATAATAATTTAATATTATTAAACATTGTCAATTTCTTTATCAACAAGGATCTGTAGCAACCATATAATTGTTAAAAAATGAAAAAAAAATCATAATTATTTTCATTGGTTATCATTTTTTTTTCAGTAACTGGAATAGGATTTTGTTTAGGTCATTGGTCAATGAGCAGAGAAAATACGTAACACTTATTAAGGAATCTTTACTTTGTCTGGTATAGCGATATAATATTCTGCCATTTGCCGAAACCCGAAAGAATTTCTTATATGTTCCATATCATTTCAGGATGTCCACGACTTTCTGGCTTGTGTTACTCTAGAAATGTGGTTCTACAGAAAGATGCTGAGAATACCATGGATCGAACATATGAGCAACGAGAAAGTTTTAGAGAAAATGGAAACAAAAAGAAAACTTATACTTAACATGAGGAAAAGATGGCTTGGTAAATCTGATACCCGGAGGACACATGTGAAAACAAGAGGAACAGAGGAAAACAATACATATCCTACATTGCGAGCTTCAGTGAATAGATAGCGGAGCAGGGTTTGGAAGAGATAGCAAAAAGACAAAAGTTATTAAGACCGACAAAGGACAGGGAATTGTAGAGAGCTATGATCGCCAACGTCCTGAAGAGACTTGGCATATAGAAGAAGATGCATATCGCACCTACCAAAGTACAGAAATCCCTGTCACCTAACAGGAGACGGGTTGGAGAAAGAGGGGACAATATTCAGTTCAAATTTTGGTTGATTGATTAATGGTTCCGAATTTTATATCTTTTATTGAGGTCACCACCAGTGGCCTCTAGACATTTGTCAACCTCCCTCTCTTTAATCTTGTCCTCGGTATCATGCACATCCGGGAGCAAGGCCTCTAATTGAGGGTTTGAGAAGCGTAGAATTACCTCTTAAATGCCGTTGTCCCCAGGTCCATCCTGACCCGGGGTGGTAGCACCTGTTAGGGTCCCAGGTGTGGTCAAATAGCAAATCTTCAAACGTGAAAGTGTAGAAACACATTTTTATAGTGAAGGGGCCAAAAATGCTCCCAGCAATATATGTGTGTAAAAGAAATTACTAATGCTCCCAAGAAAATTAAATTGAGGCATTAAATAACCCATAAGGATGTTGATATGCCGTTAAAAAAAAACAACAAAAAACAAAATCTATTTCATCTTTCGTCGAACAACGTTATTTTGATTTGTGCTGGATGAAAATCTGTATCGTAGTAAAAATGTGAGTAGGTTTTTTTGGAAATGAGACTTTCTGGCGTAGTCCATTTTTCAGCAGAGGGGCGATTAGGTGTTAGATTCCATCTCTATCTTCATCCCTCTCTCCCCATCTCTCTCTCTCTCTCTGTCCATGTCTCTCTATCTCTCGTTTAGTAGTCAAATTAGTACTTCGTCGTTATATGCTCGAATAGTCCAATTTAAGAAAAAGAGTAGTTGGAGGCATTTTTATATTTAAAAAAAAAGAGCAGTTGGAGGCATTTTTATACTTAAGAAAAAGAGTAGTTGGAGGCATTTTTAAATTTGAAAAAAGGAATAGTTGGAGGTATTTTTATATTATATTTCCTTCTGTCCAGCATCATATTTTTCAGTCGTCAAAGCCCTTTTATTCTTTATCAAAACGAAGAAACAAAGTGATACACGATGGATACCTTTTAATTTTTGACGCAATGAGCAAGAGGGAATCAGAATTAAAGTTTTGGCGATGTGAACAGAAAGATCGATGAAGATTACATATGAAGGATGGAAAAGCTTTTAATTTAAATTATTCCATTAGTGTTTGTGTTTTAATAGGATCCTTAATTCCCTAAATGTGTGACACTATTTAGCTATGGTAATTGGCTAACTAATTAACCGTAGAAATTAAAACAGGAAATGGAAAAAAAGTTATCCCGAAAGATATACCGTTCGATGTTAAAAAGATTTTATTTTATTTACGAAAAAAGATACTTTTCACAAAAGACAGTAAACCTGTAGAAAATGCCATATGTGAGATTTTATCAAATTGATTAATATTGTTGTAAAGAAGTGCCTTACCGAGAGAGATAGGAGATTCGGAAAGAAAAGCAAAACATTAAGACCACAGGTGGCAGACCACATGGTGGTCATTTAAAATTTCGGCCTGAGACGATTGCCGATACAGGGTAGGGAGAATCAATATTAATTATCTTCCAAGACATCATTTTTTTCTTGAGTGCCGGCAAGGAAGAGCAATGTGATGATTATAAAATTTTGGCATTTGTCTCGATACGGGTGGAGAGGTCCGTTATTATTTACTTTACCAAGGTGTGGCTTTCAGACGCCGAGACGTTGAATAGCAATATGGCGATTGTAAAATTTTGGGCAATTTAATTTCTCAATAAGCAATGGTGATAGGCGGAGGTGAATGGATGAGAAGGACGGGAGGGACCAGATGACAAACTTTGACAGTGATTGATGGAATTGGTAAAGAGTGCTGGCTAAGTGGATTCTGAGTGAACAAAAGATATGATAGATTTTAAGTGGCAATATGAAATTCATAAAAATTTTGGCCAATGGAAAAAAGGAGAATTTTGTAAAGAAAAATTCTGGATTATAATTTTAAGGAGGCCAGCTTAGCCACATCTGTACGGCCGGAATGCCATATGTCGAGTGGTAGCAATGGTGATAGAAGGACGGAGAAGTTATTAAACCCCACTGAAGGGAATGGTATGAGATATCAATGTGAGAGAGGAAGAGTCTAGGAGGATAGCTCTCCTCCGACCTTCCCTCATGGATGAGGGAGACCCCCCCCAAAAAAAATGAAAGTAATTAATTTTTCAAAAACGGGAAGTGGTCAATTTTCCTGGCCTGACAGCAGAGAGATTTCTTGTTGGGAATTGAGATTTACCGAGAACCCCAGGCCGCGTCTGCCTCCGCACCGGGTTTTGGTTAGTACCCATATAAACGAACGTCCTCGGGCTGTGAGGAAGTCAGAGAGTACAGTCAGTCAAGCCGAGTCAGTTCAGTTCGAGTAATGGGAACCAGAGTGTTGCCTCGCAGAAGCTGACCGAGAGATTCCACGACCTCCGATTTCGCCTATTCTAACAATAGAAAGTTATACTGACGAACGAAGAACCTAAGAACTAAAGACTTAAGATACCAAAACTGGTATACATTCCGTATATAACAGATGGATAAAGTTATTTGTTATTTCTTAACATACTTGAACCTCATGGATTTTTTCTTTTATTTGCTTCTTTACGCTTGTGCTATATCATCTTCAGTCTGGACTCAGCTTATACTACGGCACGACATCTGATTGATCTCGTCTACCTAAGATCAAAATCCCAACGTGGGTATGTTAGACTTGAGATTGAAGCAGTTACTCCGGTAACCAGACGTTGGAAGTGAGCTGGGAAAGACAGCTGGTATCGAACCGGGACAGCTACTGTAAAGCCGTTAACGGCCAGTGTCACATATTGGCATCCTGACAAAGGGATTTCACCGAGTAGCGACGACCACCGATCGACCGGGACAAAGGCAGCGACTAAGAGTCAACCCCAAAACGTCGGTGGAAGAAACATTACAGCTTCGCACCGCGACTGGGAGTTGACCACGTGCCAACAGCACAGTGTCCCAAATGAATGAAGTCATATTGAAAGTTTGGTGTTTTCAATTGTTTAATCCTTTTTTGGGGGTTTGCTTCCAGTCAAAGGCAGTAACGTCGAAACAGTATGGCGCCTAAACGGCTGTGCCCAAAAGTCCAATTATTTTTCTGACGCCGAATCGGCCACGCCGAATCAGTGATGCCAAATGGGCGACGCCAAAACGTACCAAACTCAGTTTTTTTTTATGTTTTAGTTTCTCAGTAAATAATAATTGCTGTAACTTGAGAGGCTATTGATGCAGGAAAAATGGTCGGCTCCCTGTACCGCTCCAGTAAGCATGTGACTCCTAACGCTATCCCCTGTTTTCACAAGAGCCACTTCAGTCCTAAAATGGAGGACTGTTGTCATATTTGAGCGAGAGCTACCCATTTCTCATTTTCGGGTCTTGAGTCCAAAGAGCGTCTTCGAGTCCTTGTGGGTGACAAATTATTTTCCACCCGCCGACCTCTTTCTCACAGGCAGGATGGGGCAGGTCTCTCACTGCTCTATTGCTACTTCCATGGAAAGTGCTCGGATGAACTGCATTCCTTAGTTCCGACAGTTCTAACCTTCACAGCAAGGACCAGTCCACTTACATTGTAGTAAACTCATTCCCCCCGTATTCCATTGATGAGAATTCAGTTCCACTCGAACAGCTTCTTCCTGAGAACCACTGCTCTATGGAACCAACTCCCAAGATGTTATTTCCCTGATCACAGTCTTAACCTGTTCAAGTCTACGATTAACCATTATGTTTACCTCCTATCCACACAAACTCTTAATGTGAGCCTCTACCTCGAGTAGCCCCCAGGCCTTGTACAGAGTGAGCCTTACTGTAAAAAAACAAAACAAAAAAAATAGTTTCTTTCGCTTTGAAATGAAAGTATTTTCTTAGTGTCGTATTATATATATATATATATATATATATATATATATACACACACACACATTATATATATATATATATATATATATATATATATATATATCCAAGTATATAATTGGTATATACGGAATGAATTCCAATTACCAACAATTACTATTCTTAAAAGAGTGCTCAATACAAAATAGAGCAGATATAATTATTTTTTATAAAAAAAAATTATCACATAAGTATGTTATAAAATCACTACAAAAATAGCCATTTTGTTTGAACACACTCTGTGTCTTATCAAGTGATGATGTTGAAAATAAAATAAATGGTTTTAAAAGTTTCAGATTAATTAACGATCCTACACTAGGGGGAAACATTGTTACAAAAGCTAGAATAACCAATCAAAAACAAAGTATAGAAAGATTCAAAAGCTTGACAACGAAATCGTGTTATAATAGCTATTCAGATCTTTAAAATACGTGTAATATTAAAAATAATTTATACTAACCAATAATTATAAAATTATATGATAAAATTTAATATTAAAATTAAAAACTGGCAATTTTAAAATCCAAATTTAATCACTATTAAGTTTAAAAACTACAAAATTTTTGAGAAAAGAAAAAATATATGTTTATTCAATTCATTTCTTCATTGAAATTACGTTAGACAAGACGCTACAATATTTGACAATACATGTATATATATTTTTTTCTTTTCCCTTTCTTTTCCTTTTTTATTTTAAAGTGTGTGAATGTGGTCTTAAACTCACGCTCAAAACAACAAAAACACAATCAGATTATAATACATAAGCACCCAGACATAATTAGACACACACACACACACACACACACACACACACACACACACACACACACACACACACACACACACACACATACAAAAAAAGGGTGGGGGGAGACATGAACATCTCTACAGCCCTTTATGAAAAAAGGAGACGTGGAAACCAACACTTATACACACACACAATTAAATGTGAATACACTCTACATGAGACACCGATAGATACACATACATACATCCACAACCAATAAATATTTCAGACTTAAAGTATCATTAAATAAATGCAAATTACTTATTAAATTATAACTTAAGGTAGAAAATATACAAAGATAAAAATGGTTAAAAATAATATTATTTAATATATTAAAACGAACATTCCAAAACCATAAATATCAATAAACATATATATTAATTATAATAGTTTCATTATATATTAGGCAAAGAAAAACAGGATAAAGAAACCCACAGATACATATATATATATACGCGGCAGCAAACACAAATTAACACACATAAACATACACTCGTACATACATATACATACAAATAAATATATAAACAAAAACATATACGCACATATACATATCTATGATAACAAGTACACATGCACACACATATACATATAAACCTAAATACACACATATATACACAGATTTTTATGCACACATACTTACATATATAAAAACAGTCATG
Organism: Acanthosepion pharaonis; assembly: GCA_903632075.3. NCBI lineage: Eukaryota > Metazoa > Mollusca > Cephalopoda > Sepiida > Sepiidae > Acanthosepion > Acanthosepion pharaonis. Next base: position 755,503 of record CAHIKZ030005507.1, read on the forward strand.
ATATACCAAAGTTTCCATACCCACACATACGCACAGACAAACTCATACATAATAGGTGCCAACACACACATATATACATACACAAACATACATAAATATATATACACATACATACATATCTACAAATAAACATATATATAAATATATCTGTCTACAATAACAACTACCAATATATACATGCATACATAAAAATACAACAACACTCAACCAAATACATATATAAACGTACTAACATATAGATACATAAATATACATTCAAATACCAACACACAGCAATATACATATAGCCTAACATACAAATATATAAACACATTCATACAAACAGAAATATATTTAAATATAAATATACGTACACAATAAAATAGGACACATACAGATATATACATATATACACACAGATATATATATATATATATACATACACACATACACACACACATACATATATATATACATATAATATAATATATTGTAGCACAAAGCCGAAATTAGGGGGCATCCAGTGAGGAACGAACTCATTACTCAGTCGCAATTGATCTAGCGAACCATGCTTGTCAACCATTATACCGCCGTGATGTTACCATACATACACATATACATATTTATATATATATACACATACATACACATACATACATATACACACATACACACATACATACATATACATATACACACATATATATATATATATATTTATACATACATATATATATATATTTACACATATACATACATATATACAAACATATACACACATACACACATATACACACATATACATACATATACACACACACATACACACATACATATATAGGCACACACATACACATCAACAATTATTAACCTTTTCTCTTCTAATCTACCATACCTTCCCCCATTATATATATATATATATATATATATATATATATATATATACACACACACATATATATACACCCCCCACACACACACACACATATATATATATATATATATATATATATATATATATATATATATATAAAAACAAAAAAAAACATATAACTGGTGTAGGATCGTTAATTAATCTGAAACTTTTAAAAACCATTTATTTTATTTTTCAACATCATCACTTGATAAGACACCGAGTGTGTTGAAACAAAATGGCTATTTTGTAGTGACTTTATAACATACTTATGTTATAATTTTTTTTTTAAAAAATATATATATATATATATATATATATATATATATATATATATATATACTAGCAGTATAACACGTCTTCGACCGGGTCTTTCATTACTAGGAATTTTTGCCGTTCAATTGGAGCAGTTTAAGTTTAAAGTCAGCCGACCCGAAAATCAATATTAGTAACAACAATTGGGTGCAATTGAGGCCCATCCCCCAAATGGGGGAGTGGGTTAACAATTTGAATGGGTGGGGTGGGACTGAAAAGGGAACTGTATAATAATAAATAATATTATTGTAATAATTTAAACTATTTATTTTTATTAAAGTTTTTATGAAAGATATATATCCAAGAACAGATAGTAAACGTTGCTGAGAGTTGTAATGGACAGGAAGTAGTGGAGAGCCATTGTCGCCAATAATTTGGACTATAATAAAATAATAAAACGGCACTGAAGAATTATCTATCAAACAAAAGAAATTTCATCAAAATCGAATGAAAACTGGGAAAATGCATAAACAAACACACACACACACATTTTGAGAATTATAGATATAAGATACTAGGTGTAACAGCAAAATAGTCCAAATCCTGTAGCTAATATATTGCTTAATTGTTAAATAAAGAGCTGAATCGTTGTATATTAGAAATAATTAAAGATATCTTGCTGGAATTCTCCAAGATTTTTATAACACTATTAGACTGAGCAATAAGAATGTATAATTACTCTCCAAGCTTAACAGAAGAATCGTCATGAAATCAAACATAAACGTAAATGACATGTTCATTAGCAGTTAATCATAGATCGGAAGCTCGTGAAGTATTGAAATAAAGGTCATATATATATGACCTTTATAATAAAAGTCATATATATATATATATATATATATATATACATATATATATATATATATATATATATATATATATATATATATATATATATATTTCAAGATCATTTTCCATCTTATCCAAGATGATCTCTCTGACTTTCTGCCATGGAGTAACAAGTTGCCTCACACGTTTCACGTACGATTTCATTTTCAACTCTTTTTGTCCCTACTCTTTGGACTATCATAACCGAAACTCCTCTCTCACATACCAAACGTCTTATGAATTGAGTTAAGATCTTTTCTAATTGATGAACCCTCTTGCTGTTGTGAACGCCTGATCGAGTTTTCCACTCTAATGTTCCCTGTGTTTTAAACTTATCCACCGTTCTCTTGATGGTTCTTGAAAGGACTTTGAAGATGGAAGCCAGATTATGAATGCTGGTATCATTACTGAAGACTTCAATGATCTTTTTCCTTTCACCATTGCTCATTTGGGAAGAGTGTAGGGCTGATACAAAATGATTTTAACCTGTTCTCTTGATAGTTGAATAACTCAAAAGAATTTTTCTGCGATTCTTACGATAAATGGCGTCAAGATGGCAAAATGCCTTATGGGAAAACCTGGAAAAAGAAACTCAATTAGTTTAGTGTTTTTTTGGATATTAAACATTTTGTGGGATGGACAATTATACTGTAATAAAATTTAACAATTTTGCTGCTACACACGGTATATATATATATATATATATATATATATATATATATATATATCCAAATATAAAAGAACGATGAATAAAATTCCAATGTTGAAAACATTAATTTAAAACAGGGCTCAGTACAACAGTAGAGCCATAAATATTTATTATACCCTGTAACATTAGAACATGTAAGTAATTACTACAAAATTGTACATTTTGTTTCGATGTTTAAATAAAATGTCTCTTCAGGTAAATTGACAATGGTGGCAATAAACGCTCATATTTAAAATTGGAATTAATGAAACATCACTTCATTTTACGTTTTATGGAAAATCTTCCAAAAACGGAAAATGAAGTGATGCTTAATTCCAACTTTAAACAAAGACCGAAATAGTGCTTTTGCTGCTGATTCTTGAAACATCCTCATATAGTCTGTTTTCGTATCCTAACATAAAGAAAGACAATTTTATTTTAGGAAATGGATTAAATTCAACATATTTTATATTTAAATTTATTTTGTTTAAACGTTATTTTTATGGATACTCATATTCGAGTAGATTCTCTGTTTTTTTTAAATATATATCTGTGTGTGTGTTTTCTTGTGCCGTAAAAATGGCGACAAAATTTAAATAATTTTGCAAATGGATGTAATTTTGCATGATTCATCAAAGAGTGTTATTCATATCAATTGTCACATGTAAGAAAGATTTCTGCTTTTTGAATTATTAAAAGTAAACTAACACGATCTGTACATTGAAAAAAATGACGGCCATATTTAATTATTTTTGCAGTTGTATTTGTAATTCTTTCTACATTAGCCATCTTGCCATTTTTTCTATACTATTAACAGTACGTTTTGTCATCAGGAAATAATTCTGCTTTTTAAATCATTAAAAAAAATCTCCCCACTAAAAAAAGAGAAGCCGCAAGAAAAGAAATAAAAAGCAAACTATCAGCAGTCTGGTCACCTTTTCTTACTAATGAGATATTCGCTTATTGGTGTCGAATAATGCCTTCTGTTGTCGTAACATCGGAATATTTCATTATTAAGAAGAGACGGTCAGCATTTGCGACCGATAAATATAAGTTACTATCAGGCCTTCGCCCGCTCGCTTATCGCTTCGCAAACTAAGATATATTCATTACTTGAAATCTTTGAAACAAAAATTTTAAATGCCAATTTCATTCATAAATTGGCTTGTTATAATAAAATGAGAGTTTTTACAAATAAATGTCAACTTGTTGAAGGCCAAGTAAAATGCAAATTTCAAACACTTTTATGCAGTGTATAAGACAATATTCCTAAACAGAACAATTTTTGATATGAAATTCAAAACAACCCCTGAATAAAAGAACGCTAATAAAGGACAGTTAATTTAATTAACTGAATTAATGAAATAAACTTTTTAAAAATCAATATGCAAATTATTTAAACCTGAAGAGTGATATCACCTAGAAGTAGATAATATATAATACAGATATTGAGCTTTTAGCGTATCAAATACTATAAAAGAGTGTTTGCGTTTTTTTATTCGTTGGATAATTGCGCTCTAATATCGCATTTATTCATATAGATTCCATAATATAAGTTTTACTTAATTAGATATTACGTTTCTCTAACTCTTCAAATGTTGAATGTATAACTAATTTCAATTTCTATTTTCCCATCTTTACACTATATTAATTTTATCTTATAAATTGTCCCGTGTTCTGTCACCCATGAAATAAAAATAATTGTTCATCAAATCGTCATTAAATTAAGTAGCTGCAGAAGAATTATCGTTGAACTTTGTAAAGATAAGCTTAAACATTAATTCAATACTTAAATGCAGCGATCAATTTTGAGTTCTTCTGTAGTTTATTGATGCCTGTCGCATCTACTCCTCCCTATTGTGATGATGGCCAAACCAAGAGTCCTCCTCAGGAGCTAGCTTAAATGCCGCTCGATAGGGCGGCTTTTAAGCTAGTTTCTAATAAAACGTGCACTGCAATTTGGTATTTTGAATACAAAAGGAAAATGAGTTACTCCCTTGAACCATGAAAGCAACGATAATGGCTAGTATAATATATTAATATATATTTTTAACTTCGCATGAGCTATGAATGTGCTATGAATCACTGAAATCGGACCTGTGGGAGCGAAGGAGTTGCTTGGATACGCACAAACACACATACACTGTACCTTATATATAAGATATAGTTTTATATTATAGATTTGTATGTGTGGGTGTGTACATATGTGTTTCTGTTTATATATGTGTCTCTATATATGTATGTATTTTTGTGCCTGTATATGCGCATGTGTTGATGTGCCTATACTTTTGTGTTTATGTTTTTGTATCTATATTATTGTGCGTGTGTATGTGTTTCCACGAGTGTGTATCTGTTTATCTGTGTATGTTTGTGTGTGCACATGTTTGTGTGTGTGTATATTTTGTGTGTATGTGATTGCATGTGTACGTATTTGTGTGTATGCGTTGGTACGCCTGTTATTGTGTGTGTACGTGTATGCTTTTGAGCGTTTGTTTTCATGTGCATGTATTCGTGCGTGTGTATGTGTTTGTGTGTATGTAGGGGTATATATGTTGTGGTGTATGTGTGTATGTGATTATGTGTGTATAGGTTGGTGCGTTCGTGTGTGTGTGTGCATGTTTGTGCTTATTTGTTTTGTACGTATGTCCTTGTGTGTGTATGTGCTTGGGAACTTCGACTGCAATTGGCTTAGGAGCTTGCCTCGCTAGATCAATTACGACTAAGTTCCATCATCACTAGCTACTCCACATTACGGCCTTGGCTACACTTAGCAAATCGCTTCGGAACTTCAACGTGGCGTAATGGTTAGCGAACTTGTGTCGCTAGATCAATTACGGCTTAATAGTGAGTTCGATCCTCACTGGGTACCCCATACCGTGAGCTTTGTGCCACACCTAAATTACACTTTGTGTGTGTATATATATTTTGTTTATGTTGGTTTGGTTTGTTTTGTTTTACGGCATACGAACCTTAATGAGTTATTTAATGCCGACAAAATTTTTATTACTGGTAATATATTTTTCTTCAAAAACCTATTTCTGGAAATATTTTTCCTTGAAGAAATCTATAGCTGGTCATATTTTTAAAAAAAATGTATAGCTGTTTTTATTATTGGTAATTTTTTTTAAATATTGCTGATAATAATTTTTCCTTAAAAAATTATTGCTGGTAAAACTTTTTTTTATTACAAAGAATTTCTGGTATTAAAACCTGTTTTTACACAAGTCTGCCCATAGCTGGGACCCTAATAGGTGCTACCACCCCAGGTCAGGATGGATCTGGGAAAACTATCAATTTAGAGGTGGTTCCACGCTCCTCAAAACCTCCTGATCAGAGGCCTTGCTGTTGGACGTAGTTTATCGTCTTAACCAGGACGCGGATGTAGTTTATCGTCATACCCAGGACGTTTTTATGTTCGTATGTGTTTATATGTGAATGTAATTGCGTATTTGCGCGCATATTCTTTGTTTGTTTGTGTGTGTGTATGTGTGCATACATGTTCTTCAATGTTGTTGTATATGCATGTGCATTCAATGAAGTAAGTATATTTCGGCTGCTTTCTTTTAGCCGGAGTGACTATTAAAACCAGATCTTACACAGTTGGAGATCTCGTCGGCAAAAGCAAATGAAAGCAGAAGAAAGAAATTAAGAGTAAATAAAAGCGAAGATGTGGCGGTAATCACAGGTCCAACAGGCTCTACGAATGATGCAAAAATAGTTGGACGAAATATGTTTAAAAAGAAAGCAAGAAAAGTAAAATAAAAAAGGAACAAAATAAAAGAAAGAAATATAAAAAATAAATAAAAGAATAAAAAAAATAAAATTAAGAAAAATGAAATTCCACAGAACCCAGAATCGAGGTCTGGGGAATAAATGCTCGACATTCTAGACTACGAAAATATTTCCCTTTTGACAATTGGCGACTCTTCTCTGGTAAACGTTGGAAAATCTGGGTGTATCCTTAAAGAAACAAACAAAAATTAAAGCTAAACACATACAATACAAATAACGAAATAGAAAAAAAAATTACAAGTAAAAAACAATAAAATAAAATAAAACAAACCCTCGACAAATACACACAAAAAAAGCATTATCAAATAAGCAAATGCGAAAATATGTTCCAAGATTGAAATGTTAAAAAAAAAGAAAAGAAAAAAGAAATGTGAGAAAGTTTTGAGTTATTTTGAGATAACAAGCAATATTATACACATTCTTTCTCCACGTCTATTTACAGTTTTTTTTTTCCTTTTTTCTTTTGAGGACGTAAGCCATTAAAGTATTCTATGGAGCAGAGAAAGCGTTTGTTCTTCAAGGCAAACGCCTATTTAGGGAAGTTTAAAAAACACTCACTTACCTCATCAGCATCAGTAACAAATTGGCCGACAGAACAAGGGTGCTTTCTTAGAGTACAAGTGGTTTGATGCAATGCTTCAACATTTGAGTCGATATTTTAAAGTTAAGGTTGGATTTGTAAGTTTTTTTCTCCTTTATTTATTAGTTCGTGGGCACTTCGACGTGGTGTAATGTCTAGCAAACTTATTTCGCTAGATCGATTACGACTGAATTGTGAGTTCGATCTTTACTGATTACTCCATAATTTCTGACTTGTGCCACATCTAAGCTACGCTTAGTAAATTGCCATTTAGGGCTGGGAAGATTTCATGTTTTTCCTACTTGGAATTTCTGATGAATCCTAATTCTTAAGTTAATGATTAAATAAACTCATCGTGACTTCTATGACGATAAAATATCTGTAGAAATTCCCCGATCGCATCGTTAAATATTTTAGTTTAACAAGTTGAACAAAATATTGCAATAACGATCATAAATATGAAAGCTGGTCGTTATTTTAAGAAGTAAGGGGGTACAAATGAAAATATCCTCATTTAAACCAAGTAGTGTCTTACCCCCTCTTTTCACGTGATCAAAGCGGAAGAATCTATTATTTATGCGGTATTGGCAGGACGTAATGGTCGTTCGAACTAACGAAGAGAGGGACAAGCACAATTATAATAGGATTGGTTCGTGCAAAACATTGATTTTAGTAAGTTATTTTTGATTCTCGATATGAACGTTATTAAATAATTTTAATTCATTGTATTTTGCCAATAAATTAACACTGCAAACTGACTCAAGAAAAAAAAAGAATTAGGCTGGGATTGAAGTCTAGTTGCATTTTTTATATGAGGTACTTTTTCTTTACATATGAATTTTTACGTTCTGAAGTTCTTCCTTTCTTTGCAGATTAAATATCAGAACCAGTGAATTGTGTATCGATTTTACTCTTCTATATAAATAAATGGGAATGTCAGTGTGTCACTGTGTCGCACCTTTTCAACTTTACTCCTAGTGGCTGTAGCCCAACATATCACACCATTTCGCAATCAGGACGACTCTGTAATCAAATTAAAAACATTCCGGGTCGGATCCGGATCAGCAATCCTGAAATTTTAGATTCCCAAGTTTTCATTACTGTGATTGTTTTCAGATTTCGCTATTTTGGCTGATAAAAACAATTAAAGGGACACAAACTCTTTAACTTTCAATAGCTCATGTTTAAATGAAAAAATACAGTGTTTCAAAATAAAATTGTCCGTGTTTTCAACTTTATTTCTAAAGGTAGAAACATATCATACCATTTTGGAATCAGGCCGACTTCATGAGCAAATTAAAAACATTCTTAAATGTTCATTACTGCGATTGTTTTAGGCAATTTTTTACGTGATTTTTGTGACGAAATTTTTGTACGATAACAATTTTTATAATTTGAAAATAAATTTGTGAATAATCGAAATTAATTGCGAAATCCAGCGAAAGTTTCTCATGAAATAAAAATAATTGTTTGTACGGAAAGTAAGGACCTACGTACATCAAATTGTGTTTAAATTAAGGGGCTCTTTAACAAGGAAAGCGGTAAGAAATAGTCATTCTGTTTATAGAAATGCCAACGATGGGTTCGGAAGTTTCGACCTAAAAATTTCTCCTCAATCTGAACGCCAAACCTGTCAGACTGCACGAAACTTGGCAAAAATATTAAATAGATGTCACACTTTCATGAACTCTGAAAAGTTTTGGCTACTCAGCATTTGACTGCTTTCTGCTCACTATTGAGGATTTTTTACCGAACCTTTCCAGCGTAGAATCATCAAGTGGGTTCTCTGAAATCATATCCAACAAAAATGACAATGCTTAGTACCCAGCAACAACAAAAAAAAAAAAGGATAACCCATCACCAAACCAAGACTACACGCGAAAAAAGGTTGTTCCGTTTTAAGTGAGGTGTCATCTATCAAAGTACTAAACTAAAACGAAACAGTTCAAGCGGAGAGTTATTAGCGTCAGTTGTATTATATAGAAATAAAGTGTCGCTGCAGACACTTGAGTTTGAACATAGATTACCAGTGAGCAAACACAGGCGATCCCATTATTGAATTAAGTGGATCACGTAACCATGGGAGAAAGGCATAAGTAGGTAGTAGCTTGGCATCTAATGGATCTCTATTTCTATTCTATCTTCTGTTACTATTCGGATCACCATTTCTATTCTATCCTCTACTACTATACGGACCGCTATTCTCTATACTATTTCACTATACGGATTACTATTCGAGCGAGTTTTATCGAGCAAGGACTATTAGTGTGAGTGCTACTCGAAGGCGCCTGACACCGCCATTGTTCAGCAGTGGTATCTACGATTAAAAAGTCTCTACTAGAACGTGCATTACGAAAGTGGCAACGAGTGTTCGTTAACATCCCCAAAAGTTGAAAGCAATGTAGAAAGGATTTGCAGAAAATGCGCCTATCTTTGGTTAATCGTAATGATGTGTTAAGCTTACAGGATGATGCAAGTACCCAAGAATCTACTCTAGAAAATGAAAAAAACAAAAAACAAAGAAAGTAAATGAATTTGAGATTGGGATCGATCGCCTCATCCCAAGCAAGAAGACTAGATTTGGTAGTCATAAACAAGAAAATTAGAAACGGTTAAATTGTAGACGTGATTTTGCCAGCGGACCAGTGAGTGAAGATAAAATTAGGCAAAAAATTGTAAACTCGCAGGACCTCGTTTGGGACATCATAGAAATCTGGTTGGCCATTACTGTTGAGTAGTGAGTTAGATCCTCTCGGGTTGTGTGAAAATGTTGAATAGTCCCCCCTCGTTTTGAGGGTCTCTTAGTTGACGGGGTCGAGTCCACAATGTTGTATCTTCTCTCGCTCGTCTTCTTCCGGTCGGGTGTCGAAATGATTTTGGAGTCCGGAGATGAACTTCAACAAAAGGGATTTTTAAACTTATCTATTTTATGAAACACATCAACGTGTACATTTTTAACTAGCCAGTGGGGTTGCTCTATCACCCCCACTGGGTGCAAGTTCCCCGAGACACGAAATAACCACGTCTAATGTCTATGACGTATAAAAACTTAACTCACTGAAATCAATTTCTGTCTAACATTCCCATGCTAGTATTAACCAATCAAAAACGATTTCCTTTGTTTTAACTACCATCTGACCTTAAAGGTCAACCTCAAGTAGTTTGAGCCTAAATGCACTGCCACTAAAAAATAATAGTCTGAATCTAGCAGTATAACCTGTCTTCGACCGGGTCTTGCATTACTGGGGATTTTTACCGTTTATTTGGAGCAGTTTAAGTTTAAAGTCAGCCCACCCGGAAATCTATATTAGTAACAACATTTGGGTGCAACTGAGGCACATCCTCGAATGGGGATTAACAATTTGAATGGGGGTGTCCCTGAAAAGGGCCGTTTTTTTCGTTCTCAATCTTGTTTCAGCCTCACGCACAGCAACAGTTGAAGAGGCATTTCTCCTCACGCGCAGAAACGTTCAGGTATGCTTTTCTGGAAAGTCAATGGCTACGTTGATCTTCGGATTCAGTGGCTCTGATTGAAGCATTCCGAGAGGCATTTTGAGACAGGCAAACTGAACGTTCTAAAGACGATTCGTTATCTCTTATTCGCATGGTGGGCCTGGCGGCAGCGGTTTTGCAACCTGGACAAGTACTTTTCTTTGGTGGCATGTCTTAGGTAAGTATGAATTGTTAAATAGAAAGCGTGGGCAAATAGCAGAAGAGAACGCTGTAAAGCTACAGGGATCACTAAGCTCGATTAACTTTAGGAAAGGTTGGAAAAATAAATGCTGAATAATAAAAAAGCAAGCTTATTTATTACTGCGGTGCAATGCAAAAGCTGGCAGGACAATTAAAAAAAATTAAATTGGGAACGGCTATAAACGACAATGAAAGCAAACTGTAGTAGTAGGCTTTATGCAACAAAAAAGGTAACCTCACTTAAGAGAGAGATTGAAATCTTGGCCAAGAGAAGGAGAATGTGTAATTTGGACTCAAAACCGGCACTGAAGAATTATCTATCAATAAAAAAAACCCCATCGAAATCGGGTGAAAACTATGGAAACGCATAAACAACATTCGATCACCCCCACCTCACACACAATTTGAGAATTATAGATAATATTTATAGATACAGATAATGGCATACCCAAAATAACAGGATAGGTGTCTAGTATCGAGCGGCAACTCGACGTGCGATTGATTCTTGCAAGTGGTTGGAAAACCTCTAGAGGATGTCGATTCATGTTATCTTGATATCTGATAGCGCTGATAATAATAGATGTAGGATCTTACATGTGAATAGACCTCTCCAGCACGTCATACTATGTTTGTTTTAAACTATTGTCAAGCCAATACAAGACCCAAGAACCAATCAAGGTAGGTGGTTATTAAATGAGGTTGTTGTCAGGTTGGACATTAGAGCGGATGCAAGACGCGTTTAGCGTGAGGATATAAAGAATAGATAGCGGTTGACATTAGACGTTAAAATTGGAGGGACAAGTAGTGTAGGACCCGTTGCCTTCCCCTGCCACTTTTACCGTCGATATATCCTGTAAGTGGCAGATTCTCCAAACCGTCCTTCTTCATTACGTGACTTGATTTGTTTGTTTAACGGCATATAAACTCCTCATGGGTCATTCAAAGCCGAAATTTAGTTTTCTTGGAAGCTTTGAAATAATAAGAATATGGGATGTTATATTGCTTCCACAATTGAATACATGGTAGATGATACTCAGCTTTTGTGCATATACATGTTTGTGTGGACATAATCACTAGAGGCGATGATATGTGTGTTTTATACTGTAGTTTTGTTGTAGTTATATTTTGAAATACAGTTTGATTTTTTTAAGAAATTTAGGATATTATATGGATTAATGTCATGAAAGAGTTCTTTTATGTTGGTTGTTTGGTTGATTTTTTTGGCAATATATCAACCTCTATGGGTTATTTGATGCCGAAATCTAAATTTTTTGAACACAATTGTATGGCTTCAACTAAATATATACTAATACTAAATATATACTAAATACATAATATAAGTACGTATTGTTGGTAATTTCATTATAAATATACATTGTTGAGAATTTTTTTTATATAAAAATGTATTTTTATACTTTCATAGTGTTTTTCTTTTGTTTGGTGGGGTTTACTATTTGCCGATATCTGAAACCCTAACAACTGCTACTACTCCGGATCAGGGTGGACCTTGGCACAACAAAACCTCCTGATCAGAGGCCTTACTGCCGGATGTGGTTCATCGTCATACCCAGGACTAGCCATGATGTGTCCCAGCTGTTTCGTTCAGATTCTGAGTGTACATGTCAGTTTCTAGTTTTTCTTAAGACTTCCTGTTTGCTTGCATGATCCGTCTATAGTATTCCCAGTATTAATTTATACACTATGCCTTTAAATTCCTTGAGGAACATAGGACCGCAAGATATCGTTGCGGTTTCAATAACAAGCCATTTTTTAAGTGAGTAGGTTGTTAGCTTACTGCACAACCCTCAATCTGGATGATCAGGTTTTGAATTCAGAGTTGTCCTTCTACTCGACCATTTCCCATTCAAGGCTATAGAACCCGGTCTGTTCTGCTATTTATTCATACCTGCTGGGAGAAGGTGATTCATACCTTTCCCAAGAGTATTAGCACTTACCACGTAAGTGAATGTAATGGATTCGACTGGAATTCGAACTCAGCTCTCCGATTCCTCAATCCGAGCCACTATACATTACTCAACAGTTTATAGTTATAAGAAATAAATTAAGAAAAAAAAATGGTCACAGTCCAACTTTAACGCAAGAAGCTAGTAGACAATATTGATAGCTAATAGCCAATGAAACTTCAAGATTGATGTTATTATGGCTAACTCAATCTGCTACGATTACAATATGAAGTACTAAGATCGAACTCAATGAAATTGTTACGGTATGCGACGCTAATTTGCTCACTAATACTTTATCTCGAAGAGATTAAATCGATATTTACTAAGGTTAACCTCATAATGTACAAGTCTTCAAATATTGGACATTCTGTAACTTTCAAACTCACCATCCTGATAAAAGCTTTCAAACAAACAAGCCAAATATATATATATATATATATCGGATTTTGTTTCTTAGGCGGAAACAACAAACAGCATTCATCTAAAGGCTTTATGATGTAGTAGAATGACCGACCTTCCGTTTTAAAAATGAAAACAGCAAATTTAGAATGGGAAAAACCCACCGAAAACAAAAGAAAACAAAAACACAAAACAACGGATATTCCAAATAATCCTTGCGTCCTGGAGTGGATTTGAGCACCTTTCCCTCCCACAATGTTAGCACCCAAGTTGGGGTGGCGATTACAGATCGCGTTACCAAGAGCACTGCTTAGCGTCACTCTGTCTGTCTGTAAATCTAAAATCAGTGCTGAGAATTGCCATTTCTTACCTTTCCGTCCTGTGTCTATTAATAAGCTGGCTTACGGCCATATCATGTTGAAACACCGGTTCCCGAACAATCAGCAAAGTTAAGCAACGTCGAGCCTGGTTAGTACCTAGATGAGTGACCGCTTGGGAATAGCAGGTGCTGTAAGGTTAGATATGCGGGTGGTGTAATGGATAATGACTCAGAATTCTTAATAGGAAAACTGTGTTCCATTTCCAGTTGGGTACGTTATATTCACTTACGTGCAAATACCCTTCGGAAAGGTATAGATCCATCTTTTCCTTCCTCCAGATATGGGTTAATTAGTAAAACTTGCATTACTAAATCATTATTGTTTCAAACAAAAGAAAATTACTTACAACCTATAAATATTTTCTGGCTTTAAATAACCTGAAAAGGATTGTTAAGCTGTAAAAGATGAATCAATCAATATTAATAATCTGGCTGTGGAGAAATGATAAGCAACCTCATCTCACAGAATATTGCATTGCGTTTGATCCTCACTGGGGGCCTAACACTCATCAACTGGTGTCGTACGAATATTTACATAGAGTATTCTTTTGTAATTTGCATCCTGGGCATGACGACAAACTACATCCGGCAGCAAGGCTTTTGATCAGAAATTTTCAGGAGCGTGGAAGCACTTCTTTATGGTTCCCAGGTCCTCCGAGACCTGGGGTGGTAGCACCTGTAAGGGTACCAGCTATGGGTAAATAGTGAACTCTCAAGCTGGGGTCAAAACATTATGAAAGTGTAAAAACAGGTTTTATAGTAAATATACCAGCCATACTTTTTTTGAAAAAAAAAAAAACATATTACCAGCTATAAATTTTCCTCACCGCAATAGAAGTTCTTACCACCAATATTTTTTTGTAAAAAAAAAACAAAAAAAAAACGTTAACCGGGATATATTTGATTATTGACCAAAACCCTCTTTACAAAAATACGTCAATGAAACCCGATCTATAATAAACCGATTTCTTACAAAGAATATACATTTTATTCATACGAACCTATTCTAAAAATTTTGTCGTCATTAAATAACCCATTGAGGTGTTGATATACCGTAAAACAAAACAAAACAAACAAACCTTAGTAAGTTAACTATATATTCATTTTTTAAAATCATTTTATTTTAAGCAAGGCGATAAAGCCACGAAGACGCAAGGAGTTATGAATACGAAATACAATAAAAAAAAACTTTTTTTTCTTCTTCTTCTTTATGCTGTGCCTCCTTAGGACGCTGGCGATCATCCTGTTTTTTGTAGCTCTTAATACATTTTGTCTTTATTTTATCTATCCTAAATCTTGTTTCGCCATCCATTTACCCAAAGTCGTTAGGTAGGTTATGCGTTGTTTTTCTTTGTCCCTCTTATTTTCAATCTATTCTGTGAGTATCAAATTTTTCTAGCCCTCTATCCACTAGAACCACATTTCTATTGCTTTATTTCTCTTCTTCATCTGTGAGGAGATTTGTCTAGCATCCACTGCTACTGAGGAAGACTGTTATTACAGAGCAGTTTAGTACCCTTTTTTTTGTTTCTAATGAAATTTTCCTGTTTTCTTAATATTCTGTCTAGTTTCTGGACGGCTGCTTTCACTATTCTAATGTAAAAAATTAGATATTTCACAGCAGTTCAGCACTCTTTTCTATGTTTCTTACGAAATTTTCTTGTCACTTAACACTTTGCTTAGTATCTGGAAAACAACTTTCACTATTCTAATGTAAAAAAAAATTAGATATTACACAGCAGTTCAGCACTCTTTTCTTTGTTTCTAACAAAATTGTCCCTTTTCTTAATGCTTAGTGAGGAGAAAGGACAAAATATAAAAGAAGCGATTTCAAGGATAATAACGATTGAGATTGCATTTAATTTTTTGAAGATATGTAGTCGACAGGAATGCAAAAATCCAGAAATGAGTTCCAAAGGCGAGAGAAGAAACTATTAGTATAGAACTTATGGTTGTGTTTAATAATTTCAGCAATCCAGCACTAGGATGAAATTCAGTTACCGTGAAATTACTCGCAGAAAAAACAGAAGAAAGCGACGGTACGTCTGTGAGAAAGTGACTGTAACAAGCTAGATTATTAGACCATTACTACTATTGTAGTGAGGTCGATCTTCACTAGTTGCCAAACTTGTAGCCTTGTGTCACACTGATTTTAACTTACAGAGTAACCTTCTGTAGGAACAATAACAATGTATATTTGCCGATCATTAATACTGAAGTGATGTCGATCTTTACTGGGTGCTAGACACTTTTATTCTGTGTTTCAGTCTATTCTGGAAATAGTGATAAAAGTTTCCAGCACAGGCAATGACTGAGTCTCGGGGCTTAGAATATTAAGACACGTGGTCGGTGACAGGTACTTATACACACTTTTTTTCCTGACTCGTTTTTCAATTAAGCGCTGGCAAATTGTACCAGTCCCAACTCGTTAATTCATCAGTCCTTGAGAAATCTACGAGACTATTAAGTCTCAGAATTTCCTTGTTTTTTGTATGTTCTTTTCTGATAACTTATGTCAGAGTTTACGAGACGAGGAATTATCATTATTATATGCCTTGTTAGCCAAACAAGCATGCCCATCTTTGGTTGATACATAGACAACGTTTCGGCCGTTGTACCTTCTTCAGGTGTTTCTAATTCTCTGTAAACTTTTATTCAATCCACGGGTGTTGATAGCTCTTATTCCGCTTTCTCCGTTTAAGGGAGATAACTCAAAGGAGACAACTCGTATCAGTTAATACTCGGTGCATATCATGGACCGAGCGTGTGAGCAACGATGAGGTCTTAGAGAGATTGAAAACAAGGAGGAGGCTTATACTTAACATCAGGAAGAGGCAGCTGAAGTTTCTGTGGCACATACTGAGGAAGGAGGGTCTGGAGAATCTGATACTCACAGACCGAATAGAGGGAAATAGTGACAAGGGAAAACAGCATGTGACATACCTGGCGAACTTAAGCAAGTGGATGACAGAACGTGGTCTGTGGGAGGAAGCAGAGGGAAGGATCTTGTTGAGAGCTGCAAGGGATAGAGGGAGGTGGAGAGCCATGATCGCCTACGTCCTGAAAAGACATGGATACATAAAAAGAAAGAAGTCGATTGTTCATTTAATCCACTAAACCAAAGCATGTGACTTTATTGCACCTGATGACAGCGGACCTAGCAGATTAAATGTTTAGTAAAAATGTATGGTTTTCCCTGACAATTGCGTTTGGTTTGGTTTCGTTTGGTTTGGTTTGTTTTAAGGCATATCAACCTTAATGGGTTACTTAATGCCGACAACATTTTTTATTGCCGTTAAAATTTTGTTTTGTCAAAAATCTATTTCTGGTAATATTTTTCTTTCAAAAATGTATTGCTGGTAATATTTTCTCCCTTAAAATGTATAGTTGGTAATATTTTTTCTTCAAAAACATTGTTGGTAATATTTTTTTTTTCCTTCGAAAATTTATTGCTGGTAATAATTTTTTACAAAGTATTTCTGGTATTAAAGCATATTTTTGCACTTTCATAGTGTTTTACCCCAGTTTTGGGGTTAACTATTTGCCTATAGCTGTGATCCTAACAGGTGCTACCACCACGGGTCACAGTGGACCTAGGAACATCAGCAATTAAGATGTGGTTCCACGCTCCTCAAAACCTCCTGATCAGAGGCCTTGCTGCTGGGTGTAGTTTATCGTCTTACCCAGGACGACTGACAATTATGATTTCAATCCTTGAAAAGTCACATACTGTAATTTGGCGGAACAAACGGACAAGTGACATAAAAATGAATAAGACCGGTATTAATTAATTGTTGCATATTAACTTATATGAAATATCCCATAATCATGGAAAGTGTAAATGAATTTCTTGGTTTTTTGCTTAAGCTAAGTCACTTATTATTTATTGAATACCGGCAACATTTTAATGTCAGAATATCTCTTAGCGATAACATGATTTGGGATCAAATCGCCCTGTTTGAAAGAAATGGATCAGTCGGCGATCTCCCGGAAAGAGGTCCCGAGCTCACTGTACTCACCGTTGGGAGCTGTACAGCAGAGTTCCCGTTAGTATCTATCAGCTTCTACCCGCCGTCGCTCTGCTCAACTAACATCTCAACAAGACATTCCGAAACTGGATTTAAAAATGATTCCATACAAGATTCATACGGTCCAAACTTTACTACCCCCAGATACCCATGTGTTTGTAAAAGTTATTTTTGTTTTATATCATTCAGTGGCCATCCTGTATTAATTCAATAAATAATAAGTGACTTAGCTTAAGCAAAAAATCAAGAAATTCATTTACACTTTCCATGATTATGGGATATTTCATATAAGTTAATATGCAACAATTAATTAATATTAATAAGCACCGGTCTTATTCATTTTTATGTCACTTGTCCGTTTGTTCCGCCAAATTACAGTATGTGACTTTTCAAGGATTGAAATCATAATTGTCAGTCGTTCTGGGTAAGACGATAAACTACGCCCAGCAGCAAGGCCTCTGATCAGGAGGTTTTGAGGAGCGTGGAACCACCTCTTAATTGCTGATGTTCCCAGGTCCACTGTGACCCGGGGTGGTAGCACCTGTTAGGGTCCCAGCTATAGGCAAATAGTTAACCCCAAAACTGGGGTAAAACACTATGAAAGTGCAAAAATATGTTTATTACAAATCGTTGGAACGTCGGCCACCTGTTACTACGAAATTTCGATAGTGAGTAATAGGTTCGTTTAAACATCTATAGTAAATACATGTAGAAGGTTTTCTCTCGCTTCTACATTTTACTTGACAAGTAATAAAGGGCTGATTATATTTCAAAGTCACATTCATGGTTTTCCTTAGATTGTGCCAAAGATACATATAAACAAAACTTCGCAAAATCTAAGCTAGTCTTAATCGGGAAAAGCAGGTTTCTAAACATAGCTTGCTGGCAAACATCATTTCTTCATCAACGAACCATCATTCTTCTTCTTCTTCTTCTTCTGACATGCTAAATAGCTGAAATTTGATCTGAAATTCTCACTGTATAATGTTTGATCGAACTGTTCAATAATGAACAAGTAATATATCTACTTACGAGGATGGATCAATCATTCTGAAACCTGAACTTTGATCTGAAATGTTCACTATACAATGTTAGCTCAATGTGAAGGAATTAACTGTATTGACAAGAAAGGAAGTTATATTGAAATGTAATGATCTGCAATATAAAATAAATGCCTTTTTTAAATATTAGGTTACAGACTTAATAATCTACGTATTTTTGTGTAGAATCGTTTTGCTTTGTTTTTCTATTAGTATTAATTTCAATTTTTATAAAACATCCATCGCGCACTCTTACAGACCCCAAGCACATATGTTTACATTGGAAGCAAAAATAAACGTAAATCAAAAATAATCTCTAATATCCGAACCACGCCCCACTGTATCATTTTTGTACGAGTCAAAGGATGCAACGGGAATTTCTGAATTGAAGCCGATGAAAATAGTCGCAAGAAAGTGACCGGCGTAAGCTGTCAAAGGAAAGGGAAATAACCCACTCTTTCCTGCTATAATCGTTTTTTTTATCTTATTTTTGCGTTTTACGGAAACAAACAGGATTGTTGGCTAAGTGGTTTTGTGCGATGGTGGCGGTTAGGCAGAGCCTAAGCCACGAAGGAGTCGGAGTTTAATATTTCGGTAATAAGGGAAATATGATGGCGTTATTTGGTGTTAACTAAGTCGATGATGAGTTAACATTCTCAACAAGCTATTTATGTAACCTATGATCCCATGGGTAGGATATATTAAGCAAATGCACCAGAATTTGCATCCGGTCTCATGATTACATTAGAGTAAAGTCTGGGGGTCGGGAAGGAGAAAGTGATATAACAATTACGGTTATATTGTTATGATGTCTATTTTGAAACGCGAAAAGTACGGGCATGTTAACGGATAAATTCATGAGAAAAAACATTTGCTTCACCATAACAATATATATCATCT